>OMLM01014396.1:15382-32011 GCA_900302695.1 Helostoma temminkii
TGTCTTTGATTCTTTTTAATTAAAAGACAATATGCATCCAACACATTTACATACATTTTGAGAAACACACAAACATTGTAGAAAAACACACAATGTTTCAAATTTTTTTCCAATACAGCTTTAGTTATTGCAGCTTTTTAAAATTCCTTTTGGGAACCTTGACTAAATAAAAAAATTGAACATTAATAAAAATGAATAAAAATTATATAAAATATCAGGGAGTTTTTAAAGCAAAAAAGTCAAATTCTTTCAAAATAAATAAAAACAAAGGCAGTGGGGTGGCAATTTGCAGGGGTGGCCATGGCCCCCCTGGCCCTTCCTTGGAGGTGCCACTGCATTCTCATGATTTTGTTTGTCCACTTTTGTTACTGTTCTGCTGTTCTTTTCTCTCCTCTTCTTTTCTCTCTACACTTCTCACATCCGGCAGAGGCAAATACATGCTCACCTTGAACCTGGTTCTGCTGGCAGTTTCTTCCATTAAAAGGAGTTTTTCTTTTCCATTGTTGAACAGTGCTTGCTCAAGGGGTATTTATTGGGTTTCTCTGTAAAAGTAAGGACTAAATCCTTAATATGGGAGGTGCCTTGAGATTGAGATAGTGTTGTGATTTGGTGTTATATAAATTAAACTGAATTGAATACTTATATAATCCACTGTGACCTAACTTGTTGAGACTGCTGGATTTTTTAAATATTTATTCCAAACAAAAGAAAATAAAGAAAATAGAGGTGTGTCATTAATGCATTTAAAAGAAAACATTATGGAGCAGAATGCTGCGAAGTGATCTGAAATATAGGAGTGCAAATGTTAGCAAAAAGCTAAAAAACTACTTTAGTCAGTTAAAAATTAAAACGAGTTGTTAGCTGATTATTTCTGTCATTATAAGATGAAATTAAGTTGCTGTTGCTATGACAAAAACAGGCAGCAACATTAATTAGGATGATGTTAAATAATAAACAGTTTCTTTCTGTGGCAGTTATCAGGAAATAAATCTGCTAATGAGGTGCTTAGGCTGGTAAAAAAAACAAAAAAAAAACATCCTTTTATGATCCATGTTTATTGAGTAGATGAGGAAGGTAAAAATACTTGTTATTGTTTAAGAGTTCATGCAGGCTTTTTAAGTTACACAAAACAAGGAAAAGTGCTGATAATACAGGTCTTCTAATTCTCAATGAATTTTGAATTGAATCTTGATTTTAATGCTTAATTGTCAGATATCAATTTTGAAACATTGATTAGTGTGAATCCAAAGGGGAAGTTACAACAAATGAGCTATGAATAAACAAAAGACTCTTCCAAACTGGAAAACACATACTGGCTGTGCTTAGTGTTCACATCTCTACTTTCCTTTTCCTTTTTTTTTTTTTTTTTTTGAATTGTGCAAAAAAAAAAGCTGCATTCAAGGTGCTTTGACATTAAATATGTGCTTTCTCATTATGTGAAATGGTTCATAGTACTGTTAAGCCCATTGTGAATGAAAAATCTTTCTACAGCTTTCAATTCATATAGTTGAGTTCCATCAGCTTTCACCACACTATTACATACATGCACTCACAAAAGCCAAATATGACTTCTACCAAGTGCCAACTGATGACAAGCCAAAGGGCACAAGTGAATTTTGAAGAAAGCTGAACATGTCTGAATCTGATCAGACTTTTAAAAGTGTGGATGATAATCAAACTAGGGAGCAATTACTAAGTTTATGTACTTAGTTGCTAAAATGAAAAACACTGATTTTTGTGGACATACATACTGAACAAGGTTCAGTACGCTGTTTTGCCCAATAACTCTTGGACAATTAAAATCTGCAGAATATGATAAATATTTGCTTGAAATCTCAACACAAATCGAGTCAGCTTCAGCAGTAGAGACGAGGCATTTGTCCTTGGTGCACCTGTCTTGTTATTGTCAAAGGGAACTGGATGTGTGTGTGTATGAACGTGCATGTGTTTGTTCAGAAGGTTGGGATATATCTTGATCCAAAGCAGCTGCCCCTCAAGCACAATGACAAGAATGCCCATCCACATATTCTTTGTGTGCAACGGACCAGATGAATAGAGTCAAATGTGTTCTATTTTCAGATGGCGCCAAATCCTATTTGTTCATTTGTTTCAACAATACTTTGTCCTAATCACATTTACACAGTTGATGTGAAAAAAAGTGGACTAGACATAAAATAAGCACTTTTATCAGCAACCAGGCATGCATCATAATTTTAATTTAAAATGTAAATGTTGGATACATTGAAATAACATTTGTGGAGCAATTTGTTATCACATTTCCTTTATTAATGGGTTTTCTTTATGGACTTCTATTATCTCAGTGACATTTCAGTGTTTATTAAATGAGTCAGCATTTCATACATTTACTTCTTCTTTTGACAGCATACTGTATAAATTACCGAATGCCACTGACAAAGTGACATGCTCACCTCTAAATAGACAAATGTTAAGCAGGAGAGATGGAGATGGAAAATAAAGTCTTTATTATTAAATGTCCCATTCATCCAGAGAGAATATGCTTTACAAAGGAGGCATAGTTGATACATCCATTGGCGTCCTCCTGTCCGGCCATCAGTCTGTCCACCTCGTCTTCTGTCATCCTCTCTCCCAGGGTTGCCAGCACATGACGCAGCTCTGCTCCCATGATTGTGCCATTGCCTTCCTTGTCAAAAACCCTGAGCCCCTCCACAAAATCCTCAAAGTTGCCTTGATCTTTTGCACGAGAGATATGCTGAAGCATTGGCAAAAAGGTCTCAAAATCCACCATTCTAGTGCTCATGTCTTCTGGACGTGGTTTCCCCAGAACTTTCAGCACATCTGCATTGGTAGGGTTCTGCCCCAGAGCTCTCATCACATCGCCACATTGGGCATATGTGATCTTCATTTCTCCAGTGGGTGTCCGGTCGAACAAGGTGAAGGCCTCCTTGAACTCCTCAATCTGGTCAGCAGTGTACTCAAGAGTGATGCTTTTGGGGTCAAACTCAGGCTCCTTGGGGGGCTCAGGCTGTGGCTCTGGAGGTGGTGCTGGCTTAGCAGCTGGAGCTGCATCTTTCTTAGGCTCTGGCTTTTTAGGCTCAGGTTTCTTTGGTTCAATCTTCTTTGGTGCCATGTTGTTAAGAGATTGAGAGGTGAACTTGTACTTGCTGAGAAACAAACAAGAGTCTGAATGGATTGGATTAGTGAAGTGATTCCCAAGCACACAGGGAAGCCTCCCAAAGCTTTTATATGTACTTTCTCTAGGGAGCCAGTTTCCAACAGCACACTATAAAAGGAAGAAACCCAAAATAGATCCTCATAGCAAGTGATGTCAACATTAAGTATTGTTCTCAGCTGCTGTCATCTAGCCGACAGGGCTATTTGCTGTCATTAGCGAGGGTCCAGTTGCATTAGGCTGAAAATGTTCTGTCTTTCTGATGGACAAAGGGATCAGAGCACAGCCAATGAATCAGCTCCCGAGGGAGAGGGACCAAAACCAAAATACCCGAGCTTCCCAACTGGTGAAAGTCTGCGAATCAAAGTTTTCTCTTTTTTTTACAGACCATTACTGTAGCTACTGCACAAGTAGTCCATTGTTTAGATCTTAGGAGGGCTGAGAACACTTTGGAACTCGCCGTTAAGGACTGTTTTGACATTTATAAGCTTGTAGGAGACACATTGTCTAACCTTTTTACAATAAGCAATGTGTTTGGGTGGTATCAGTGTTAATGATTCATTTAGGAATTTTGGCAAATTTCTAATTTCCCAGATAAATGATAGCTTGCATTTTCTTTCTATCACTGAGCAGCTTAAAGTCTTTCAGGATATTTAGGAACCTGGCAAACTCTCATAGATCCTAAAGGAACTCTTAATTAATGCTTTATTAAAGGCTGGTGTTGTGGAAAGGTCAACCATTTAAGCCCATAAATGTTAGAAATTGATTCAGTGCCAGAATAATCTATAATAACCTGATAGTATACAGTATGCATTGTCTTTCTCAAGTGCATCATCAGAGCTATCATTAGAGAATTAGAGAAGTACTTTCCAATTGCTACTGCGTATAATACTATAAACAAAATTAACACCTGCAGCACTTTAACTAAAAACAAACAAACAAAGGCAGTCATATGCTTCACTTGCACCATCCTGTGTTACTAGGTTACTAGTTTATAAATATGCAATATGTCACTTGACTTCACACAAACGACTGCTCTGTAATACCCTTCAGTGAGTGATAAATTAACCATCAAAACATGGGGAAAAGGATATATATGGGATGTGCAGTTCTGTGTTAATCATAGCAAAATAAATTTTATGCATACATTTAAGTTAATCAACTGAGGTTAAGACAGCTAAAGCCTGTCATGCAATAATCACATTTACCCTTCTCTTCTCTCTTGCCATGCCAGTCCCCCTTGATCTGTCAATCTAGAACCCTAAGTCCTTGTGTAATGTTTGTGTGTGTGTGTGTGTCCATATGTGTATTTGTATAGCTGTCCTTAGTCTAAGATCATTATCTCCCTTGTCTTTGCTTTTGAGGTCAAATGGCTAGTAAAAGTGGCAGCTAATTTGTCATCTGTTGGTGTGTTTGTGAATCTTGTTGTGTGGGACCTGCAAGTAAGTCTAAATGAAAATCTCAAGTGAAACACCAAATGTGTAAGGTTCCAGAAAAATCCCTCGTGGTCACTACTGGATAACAGAAGTAATTAAATGTTTCAGTGTTTTATCTTAATTGCTATCTTTTTTCATTTGGATGTGTTACATACTAGTAATGATTACTGTCATTTTTCACACTTCTAGGTTAAAAATAATCCATGAACATCCACCATGTATTCATGACAGCAAAGGTGCAATTTAATTCTCTCACATTCATGGTAACATCAAGGTTAAAGCTGCTGCTTCTTGACATCTTTAAAATTCAGCAAAGGTAAAGCCGATGTTAGATGGACCAATGAACGAAACAGGACATTAAACCTTGGAAACACACAACGAATCCATTGCAAGGTCAGTTTAATTGCTTGAGCATCTGACCAATACTCTGGCATACAAGCTTTATGAAACTGTTCCTTGCATGTACATAGATGTGACATGGCTACAAGGGTTATGTAGAGACAGACTTGTTATTGTTCCTGTTTTCTGTCAAACTTCCTTCAAACAAGGCTTCAATCAGTGCACTGCTATTGCAGTGATTGAACCAGTCGATTACTGCTTTCAGCATCTGAAGTCAATCAAGTGGTAATTGCATTGGTACCTACTGCATGATCTTTAAAAAGCTGTCAGCTGTCTCAGATTCTCAGTACACACTTATAAATTGATTTTCTCCCATTTTCAAAAGCTTTACTTAAACCTTGTCACAGTATAAAATACTGAATGTGCACTCTTGTTATAACGAGGTTTTTATGATATGGCTCATTCAGTCATCCAAGACTTTATTCAACAATCTGCACATGCCAACTGAACTTAAATGTATTCATTATTCTGTCTTCCCCAGATGCGACTTACTCAAACTTTACATCCAATTTGTGGAAAAAAGTCTTGCCTGTATTTTTTACTAAATACTAATTCTAGAGTAATCCATGTGGGTGTGTGATGCGTGTTGTACTCAGTAAAGGTTCTGCTCCAATAAGTGAAACTGCTATGTTTAAAATGAAAGTGTAAAATTATGTAACATGTATTATTATTAATAATTGATTATTAATAGTTAAGATTACTAATAAATAAAAATCGAGGTATCCCTTTTTAAACTTTTTAAATCCTGATCAGCAGATAGATGAACATACTGCTGCACACAGGATTGTCTTTTATTAATAAAATTAAATGTTTGAACAGCGTATTGGTCAGATAGTGTTTTTTTTTTCAAACGGTTAAAACAAATTGAAAAAAAATTTACTTTAGAGAGGATGATTTCCATCTCTTTTCTATTAAAGGGGTGCAGCTGCAATTTAAAAAAAGCAACTGAACTTTTTGCAATTCATTGTTTATGTTTGTTTGTTTATTTTTATTGTATTATTATTATTTTGCATGAATTGGTCATGAAATGTGAACTGACCGTCACCAAAATCGGAAATATCAACTAACATAATATATTTAAGCTGATAAAACACAGGCAGTTTGTGTCTTTGCCGAGAACACCCATTACAAATACAGAGTACAGTATGTGAAACAATGTCTTAATAATTGGTTGAACTGCCTTTGGCAGAAAGAATCTCAACCAAACACTTCCTATAGCTGTGGATTAGACTTGCACAAAGTTCAGGAGGAATTTGGACCATTCTTTCTCACTCTCTCATACTGTCAGGCTGTGTGGTGTGAACAGCTCTCCAGAGGGATTTCTACAGCATCTCTTTTGGGTTGAGGTGTGGGATCTAACTGAACCACTCCATAAGGCAGCCCCTGACATTATCCTGCTGGATACCTTGATTTATTTTCCCCTTTACGATTTCAAGTTGTCCAAGTCCAGAGGCAGCAAAAGAGTCCCAAATCATGGTGCTCCCTCCATTGTACCTCATCTCTGGGATGATGCTTTCGTGTTAGTACACGGTTCAACAAAAATGGACAGAACAGACAGATTCTGTTTTTTTGGGATTTCTTCTACATACATTCAGCTCATGCTTTTGAACTTTGGTGTTGTTCAATTAGGACAGGGCATCCATCATCTCAATAAGAAAGCTGAAAATACAGATATAAAAGAGCATAATACAGCCTCTTTAAACAGTGTTGTATTGTAATCACAATAGCTACACACTCACATATTCTACAGTGCGTGCACACAAAAAAAGTCTAAAAGTATAGTCACCAAATCCCCATCTAAGTCCAGGCATTCCATTTTAATTCCATTGAGTGTCTCCTCCTCTCTAAATAAGTGTTTTCATGCCTGTGTTTTGTGGAGGTCTCCAGAGTGTTTGTTTATATCTATGTGACCAGGCGAAGAGAGCATGGTTAACGACAGCAAGCCTTTAATCCCTGAGATAACACTGGAAATGACGACAGGCAGACCACTGGTCTGGTCTGGCCTAGGCTAATAAAGAAGAGTGACTGAGACAGCAGTTACATTCCTCCTATGACTCGGATAGGGTGTGACTCAGACTTTACTGATTTGGTGTTTTGTTAAGTGGCTAAAAAGGGAAACAAGCGCCAACCCAACCAAAGAAAAAAAAATCCTTGTAAAATCCCCATATCATACAAATACTAAAAACAATTATTATTCACTTTTGTTTATTTGTGGAGTCACTGTGTGAGGAGAGTGAAATATTTATTGCGTAAACATTGGTGCTTTCCACCACAGCTCACTTTCTGCAGAGCTTTATCATAAATGATAGCAAATTTGAATGAGCTCATTTCAAGCAGAGTCTAATTCTTTGTTTTATAGTGTTGTGGAGAGCTGCACACATCTGCTATAAATCCACTACTAATGTTGCATTGTTATAATGAAATGGCCAGCTTATCTACAGTACATATGTGTAAACTGAGACTGTGTTTTATGGCTGGTGAAGGCACTGCCTGTTCTAATACTTGAGTTTCTAAATTACACCAGACGTTCATGTGTTCATTCTCTTAGCCCACCTCATACTTACCCCCCCTACTCACAATGATGGAAATTGAAAAAAATACAAAATGAGAAAGTGCATTTCACACTCTACTGAAGCAAAGCAAGCAATTTGAAATTAATCAAAACACAATAAGTTTACTATATGATAAAGTGGAGCTGTATATGGAATGAGGAGAGTAAATTTTTGATACCCAGTCTTCTATTTTGTATGTCACCATTTAAAATAGTAGTAGCCAAGAGCTGCATTTGGATTAAATTGCATTTTACATGGAGACTTTTAAATACTTGCATAATAAAAAGCATGTTTGGACTTAGTTATCCTTTTTGGGGTAAATCAGATTTAGAAAAGCTATTTGGATACTCTAATAACATTCTGCACATGTACTCTCTGCTCAAGGGGGCAGAATTTTATCTTTCACTCAGTTACAGTATACATATACAAGCGACCTTTTGTAGTTAAAAAAAAGAAAGAAAGAAAAAGATACACCATGAGTGAAGCCAAGCATTGAATGTCAACATTCATAATAATAGCACTGACTTAACCCAGTGAACCTTGAATCAGAGAGGCACACAGTCTATGCTTAGGGTTACATTATCATGCAGTACGTGATTCAAACAATCAGTGTATCTTGTTTCATTTGAGAGGCCTCTCAGATATTCAAGTCCAGTTCAAAAATCATTCAGAACTAGATTCTTTCAATTTTTTCAAAAAAAAATTTCAAACTATTATGCACTGTGACCACACCAATTACAAAGTAACCTCAGAATATTGTAGTTTCCAAAACAGAACATACATTACTTGTATCTCTATAGCTGTGACGAATATGACCCTGTATGAAGTTATGTTTAACATTAAAATGTTGCAAGTTAGATTATAAACAAGCCAATTACAGTACATGTTTATAATTATAATTATATAATAATAACATTTCAGCATTTAGTCATCAATACTTAACTTTATGTTTGTTTCTTATACATTAAGTATACCAGTCTGCCACAAACAATAGCTGAGAGATCACTGTGCACAACCCTTCACTACAAATAAGCACTATGCCTCCTGCAAGCTTGGCCTGGAATTCTGACAGGGAGATTAGGGAAGTTTCCAAGCTATTCCCCCTCACCCCACCCCCACTCTCCACAGAGTACTTGGCTTGGTGGCAGAATCCTTTGCTGTTCAGTCGGACTGGGCTATTTCCGATGTGCCTCTGATGCTGTGTTTGAAGCGTGTCTCTGAATGGCTTGTACCTGTTTATCCCAGCAGTACACAAGCTTATGAGATGTTTTCCTCAAAGCTTACCAGGTGCTTTTCTCAGCTGGAATGCCCATGTGTTTACAGTAATTCAGATCCTTAATCCTGGCAAAAGTGGACCAAGCATGCCTTCGGAGTGCTTTTACTATCACACAAATGTTGACTCTAAACTTAGCCTTTTTTGCATCTAGTATAGTATATTTTTACTCTAGACTCAACTAATGCACATTATTCTCACAAAAAGGAAGACCACCACCATTACACATATTAGAAAGCATCTGATGAACAAAAGAACCCATGTCATTCTCCATACTACAGATGCTATGTTGACTGAAAAGCAGCCCAAATAGCATTTTCAGTGTCCATATAGATTTGAAATATTGAGAAAATGCTTTATCTTTGCTATACAGTTGGCATGTTTTATTAGATTTGGCTTTATGCCATAATAGAATCTCTGTAAGATTTTTTTTTTTTAATTGGACCTCAAGAACTTTACTTATAGCGATACTGTCAAATGTAAATCAGTACGTCACTCAAGGCAGTCTGTGTTGATTTAGCAGCTTGCAAATATGAGTAAAGGACCACTCTGTAGTGCTCTTTTTAAAACCAACCTCATCTTAAGAGTCTTCTGTACATAATACACTTAAAATCTATCCTAGCCAGAAATCATTTGTGCTCAGAGACAAGACATGCATGGCACGCTGCTGTAAGACATGGAAAAATAATAGTTATACTAGGGTTGGGGCAATGCATTTATCAACATCAAAACATTCATTTGTACGCAAATTAATTAATAATTAATTTCAAATTATGTCAGCTCCCCATTTCCCCATCAAGCTGAAAATGTATCTTAATGCCATAATGCCCGAACAGTTTCTTCAGAAGTATAGGATTCTTTAATGGTGATCTGTGTAAAATTTAAATGGCCTAATGTTCCAACAGCATAATTTTTGTGCACCAGCATCTCACATGAAAACATCCTGGGGCTCCAACCTCAAAATGACAAGATAGCACGAGTATGTAGTGCCTGAAAGTGCAAGACTAGTTGTTGTTTTCTTACACGTTATTTTTCAGAAGAAAAAAACCCAACTGAAGATGTGAAAAAGAAAGGTCAATAACAACAACAAAAAAAAAAATCAATAACTCATACATTAAAAACCAAATTTGTAAAGAGTACAATAAATAGATAGGGTATTCCAACTTCAGTGCTTAGTTTATCAGCTTAGTTATTCATCAACCTCCTCCAACCACAAAAGTCAAGATGTACAATGCGCGTTCAGTTGATGACTACTGTTGAAAGTGCTCATCCTTTTCGAAACACCAGCTCTGGTGAGGCAGACATGAGACAAGTTCAGTTGCTGGGCAACGGAAGAAGCAATCGTGTACACAGGCTGCTCTTTGACAAATCTGGGGCTTCGTCCAACAAGGGCAGCGACTCTGTTCAGTTGTAGCTGTGACCACTGAACAGAATGGAGGATATGCATGCTTTCCAGTGGCAATAACACTGGACTGCACTGTGGCCGATTCTGCTGTGCAGATAAGTGGAGTGAAGACTCATTTCTTGTCACTTGAAATGCTACTTAGTTAGTAATCATACAAGGAAAATCTTTTTCTGCAAGAAAAACAGCAAAGTAACAGCTTATTAAAGCCAAGCCATGGATATAGCAGGATCTGACAGAGTTTCTTACAGTACTTTCAGAAGACACTGTGAAGTATTTGGAAAGAGAGATATACTAAAATTGAACGTTTTACTTATCTACTGTGGCTAAACGAAATCTGTCGTATCTGATACATCCATTTAATCCACTTTCTATTCTGCTTTTGCTTCTATCCTGTGGGGGGAAAAACATGCAAGCATGTACACCAGAATAGCATGAAATGTAAGTACTGGTCACTGGAAAATGGTCATAGTTATGTCAGATGTGTCACAATGATCAGACATTTTATCTAAAACATAAATTAATCGCTGTGTTTATGCTTAATTGTAATGTAGCATTAAATGTGTATAGTAGTGTCAGGTTTCCCAAAACAGCAGACCTAAATGCACATGAAACCTGAACTCTGAGGTTGGAGGGTAAAACGGAATTAGATGAAATCTAGCAGTAAACTGACACTTTTAACAAGATAACCAATGCTAAACTAAAAAAATTAATAAATAAAAAATCACTCCCAAGGAAGAAAAAAAAACTCAAGGGAACAAAAGAAATCAATTACAGCACTGCACAAACAGTATACTATATAAATGTATACTATATCGAGAACCATGATGTGAAACGGAGAGTACTTCCGGGTTGTCAAACACTGTGCACAAGAGAGGTGGATTGGACAATAGTGGATGGCAGGTAAGTATAAGATCAGATAAGTGGCCAACGTGTACTCAGTCATAGCACAGTGTGAGCAGACAGAGAAAGGTAAGTAGCCAATGATGTAATAGTGACATAGAAAAGGTATTGGGAGTTGGAAGCAAAGGAAATGGTCACAAGATGGTGGATGAGGGTATAGATGGAGCTGCTCCTGTATTTTCCCACATGCTCCACAGTTAAACAGAACACAAGAAAACATTATCAGAAAACACACACATTCCACAGATATTAAAGCTGGATCCAAATCTCAGGATGATATCCACGGGTTCAATTCCAGGTTCAAATTTACTGAGACAAAATCAGAAGTCAGGTTAAACAGAGTGGAGCTTATCAGTTTCAGGGATAAGCAGGTTTAGGTTAGATATTACAGAGAGACAGGTTTCACACCAGATCAAGACCCAGGTCTCAAAAACAGATCCTTCAGGTTAGGGCAGAGCAAATATCAGTGCTAATAAATAGAGCAGGGTCACAATACAAATACTTCACAAATGTCTCACAAATAATGTTCAAGTTCTACAGTCTAGAGCTCAGAGTCAGGTTTGATAGCACATCAGAAAGCACAACAGAGGAACAGAGTCAGACTTACAGAGCCGGCAGGGTCAGTGTTCAGGTCCAGAACAATTTGGTTCGGTAACAGGTAGTCAAGTTGAAACAGAGAAAGGCTGTACAGTTGCAGAGCTGACAATCTGCCTAGCGACTGAGAGCTGTAGACCTACTATATAGTAAGAAACACAGGTATTATTGATGAGGCTGATTAGTGAGTCAGTTGAACCAGGGAGAGAGCAGAGAAAGGAAAATGATCATATATGGGTGGAAACTGGGAATCAGGCTGAAGATCATGACACAAACACTAAGTACTGTAACATGGAATTCTAAACTGATATCTGCAATATATACATGACAGTACCTTGGGAGGTATTGGTATGGGGATGTTTCTCAGGGTTTTGGCATATCTCCATTTAAGGGCATGAAGACATTTCAGACAAAGATATGCTTCCAACTTTGTGGCAACAGTTTGGGGAAGGCCCTTTTCTATTCCAACATGACTGTGCCCCAGTGTACAAAGCAATGACTATATAGACATGGATTGATGAGTTTGGTGTGGAAGAGCTTGACTGGCCCTCACACAGCCTGGACCTCATCCCCACTGACCACCTTTGGGATGAACTGGCAAAGAGACTGAGAGCCAGGTCTTCTCATCTAACAACAGTGCCTGACCTCATAAATCTCTAAAGAATGAATGGACACAGACTTCCACAGCAATACTTCAAAATCTTGGGGAAAGCCAACCAAGAAGAGTGGAAGCTGTTATAGTTGCAAAAGATGGACCAACTCCCTATTAAAGTATGTGTAGTGTAATGGTCAGGTAGCAGAATACTTTTATTTTTGTGTGTTTCACTGGTGTGTGTCATGGATAGTTTGGACAGTGAGTTAAATGCAACTGGAAATTCGATCAGGAGAAATTAAAGGTAGAAATGGAAGAGGCTTATAATCACTTTGATTAGCTGTAGCAAAGAAATCTCAAAATTAATGTACAAGAAGAAACATTATATGGAAATATTGATATATGTCTTGGGAAACCAGCAACCCCATGAAAGTCATTTTTGGTCTCTTTTAATACGTCTTGGCTGCGTAAAGTTGGCAGACCATACTGGGGACATACCGCACACACTTGTACACATCCTCTCTTGCATTCAGTGAATAAACCTTATCATTTTTAAGATGCAGGTGAAACCTCCTAAAAATGGTGTCCTTCCAATCAGTTGTGCAGGTTAAGTCCCTCTCAAACACTAGGTGATCCAAACAGGACTTTCTTTTGTGGCGCATTGCGTGCCTGTAGTCCAAAAGTGTGTTTGTGAGTGAAGAAGGAATTCTTACATTTTACTGTAAGTGCGCCAAAATTTAAGGCAGCACGGTGTGCAGTCCATGTATCATTTGTTCATTAGTTTTTCAATTTAAAACGGCAAATTAAAAAAACGTTTTCAAATTTACGTTTCCAGAACTAAAAAACAGATAACGGTTTGTTTTCCAGTTTCTGATTTTGAGCACAAATCAAAATGGAAAAAACGGATAACAAGCACAAATGTTCCATTTAATTTTTTCACTGGGTGCCACAAAGTGACTCTCCACCACGCATTGATTGCCGTCTGTGGGACCGCGCACAGCCTGTTAAAAGCTGTATCTTCTGTATCATCTGTGACTACAGCTGCTTATTTCGGTATCAACTCGTCATAAAGTGCAAATATTACATTTACATTAAATATATTCCTGTGGTAATAGCGATGCTATGTCTTTATAAAATTTTAAGGTTTGAGCAAATTTGAACTAAATAACCACAATAACGGTGAGAGGAAGCTGCTGTTATGTAAAATATTTAAATCAGTCCTCGGTTGCAACTGTACTGTTTAAACCTGTATGTCATAAATCCATGGCTGTTTCTGAATTCCAAGTACGCAAATTACGAACTCCCATACTTGGAAGTACAGACTTGGCAAGTACGAACTCCGTGTTTGGACTGTCGAGGACGCAGTACACTCACGGAGAATTGAGGCACAGCTTACTTGCCTATGACGAGCTCAGCTCTGTTTTGCTCTAGTGTTTATAGGTTATATAAGATAAACCACTTCACCAGCTGTTAGTTGTAATTTTTATGTGTTTATTATGTGAACTAATATATGTGGGCTAAATATTATTCAGGAGCTAATTTTTGACAGGGCATAAAATTACATCAAATTCCACCATTAGCAAAAAAGCCCCATTATTAGCCGATCCTTGCATTTAGAATTGTGAATTTACCCGTAGATGCTTATTTTGATATATCACATATTATAAAAATCAAATATTAATTTCTCTCCTAGAAACTTCTAACAGAACAACACCTGTAGTAGAAACATTTGTGTGTTCATCTGCTAATGTTGCTTAATGGTACAAAATGCAGAGAAAAAATGTAAATAGCATATGAGTGCTTGTTATCCGTTTTTTCCATTTTTGATTTGCGCTCAAAATCAGAAATTGGAAAGGAATTTTTTTTTCGGTTTTTGATTTCTTTTTAAATTGAAAACCGAATGAACGAATGATACACAGATTGTGTAAGTATCTCATTTAACAACCTCTGTGCAACCTCTAACTCCAAAAGTGGATCATTAGATAGATATGTTTTTCTGCTAGACACTGCATGTCAAACATACAAACTAATTCATTTTGAAGACTAATACAGTTTTAAGCACCAAAATATCTGATATTAGCCAAATATACATAAATATTAGATCCATAATTGTTAATTTAAGTACACATCCTCCTTATCCATGGTAAAAAGTACAAATATTTATATAGAATACTAAATTCTAGATGCTGGTGACAAGCTAGACACAGAGCTTTCTGTTTTTAATTGCTCTCTGTGGGGAATCCTGCTTTGGAGAAGACAGACAACAATTTTAAAGACAATTCATTATTTATGCTATGGGATTATTAATGTTTATACTGAGTGAGCTATGGGGTACATAGGTAGGGTCCTTGTGTGATTGTGTGAAAAATGCTGCATCTACTCAACTGCCCTGTGTATTTGCATTTTCTACTCCCTGTACTTTGCGTACAAAAACACCCTATTTTGCATATTTACGAAGGCAAAGGTGCAAAATTCACAGCATGTGCTAATTTCAAAGACACAGTCCTTAGTGTGCACCCTTAAAAGATCAGCTTGTACAGTTTTTGTGTGGGTGTTAACGTTTCCACGATTTACAGTAGTACATAGAAACCTTTAGGACATCAGGCCTATAGTGTAATTTAATCACAGTTATCCAGAAGGAAAATGAGCTTTACATACATTCAGGGGTGATTTGGGAGGAGAACATGTTGTTGTTAGCCAACAACATGTTTTTAGCACTGCTGAGAGAAAAGGTTGCGTTAACTGATCAACTTCATACATGTAAACAGCAAGTCTCTCAACATAGTTACAGTAAGAAGAATAGTTCTTCCACTCACTGCTCTGAGTTTGCTAATTAGCTCCCAGTAAGTAGCTTTATTTTCTTTGCTTCATTAACTTTCCTGAAAGTCACCTTCCCTAAGTGTAGAGATGATCGGCCATGGAAATAATTTTGTTTACCATTCGAGTAGAGGTGCTGTATTTGACTGCTTTTAGTTATCTAATCAAAGTCACGATGAGGCTAACAATTGCTAGGCTACAAAGCCCCTGAAAACCATAATTCCTTTGGTGGTTCTTGGGAAACATTTTCTGTTAAGCATGGAAACTTATGGAGCACCTTAGGGCACCTTTTCCATTTGCATAGACTGGATAACTAGAGTCTCCATTCATTTGCTAACCTCTGTATCCATTTTATACATTTGAAGGAGATCAGATGCGGCACAGGTTACACAAACAGCATCTGGATGCTCACTTTTCAGTTTTCATTTCAGCACATGCACAAAACACATTTAGCAGTGATAAGATATACAAGTCAGATAAGATGTGAAGACAAAGCAAAACAAATCATATAAAAAGCTGCATGTTGCTGACAGGGCCTTTCATTTTTTGCAGGTGCTCATGTGATATAATTTGCTTAAAGTGTGAGATTTTTATTGAACTAAATGGTATGCACAAGTAACAGCTGGGGTCGCTGCATCAAAATGCAATGAGTACATAAATAAAGACAGAGATGATGATGAGAAATACAAAAGCCTGCTGGGATATTACACCTCTCCAATGTAGCATGGCTGGATACTAACTAATATCTGCCAATGTCTCTGTGTTATGATAATGTCGGAGAGAAGGCTAAGCATCTGGTAATCAAATCATATTATGTCCTTAAGCCATATGGTCAGCGACTCTTTTGTCAAGGTACAATTTGTGCAACTCTTGCTCAGGTTTTCTTTCTTTTGGTTAGTTAAAAACATGTAGCAGTTTTGTCTCCTTTTAGGGGACTTTATCGCAATGATTTCACACTGTGAATGGACAGACTACATGCCCTCTTTCCTTATTGAAAATAGCTAAACCTAATCAGTAAGTGAGAACAGGGCTTGGTGCAAGGAAAGAATATAGGACAGAAAGCACCATCAAAGAGCAATAACTACTTAAAAGCACACACACACATATTTATATAGATTATGAGTCTTACATTTCAATTAGTAAATATTCAAGGTATTTGCATAATAACTAATAATTAATCCAAGGTAAATTCAAAGGTTAAAAAACAAACAAACAAACAAAAAAACCAAACAAACATGCAATCAGTTATATGAACCACTAAAAGTAGGTAGATTGTTTTTACACTCATAAATAATAGACTGGAGGCTGGGCTCAACTCATTAACTTGTATCAAACAAAATATAAATCTACTTGGTAAAATTATTGACACAGGATGACACAAGAAAGGCTTGATGAATGGCTTGATACAGCAAGGTGTTATGCAGGAAGGTGCAACGACCGTCCTGCTTGTAATGAAGAGACAGTTTGCTGGGAAATAAAGCAGCCTGCCAAGTGAAACACAAACTCTGTG
>OMLM01014396.1:32319-52190 GCA_900302695.1 Helostoma temminkii
AAACTGTCTATCTATATATTTGCAACATGTCATTTACGTTAATTGTGAACATATGGTCAATATATTGACAGAAAACATAATCCGGTTTCAATTAAGTTTCTTATAAAACATAATCATTATTGCAGTTTAGTTGTATAGGAACATAATTTTTTAGAAGACAGGGTTGCCCAAAAAGCACATTTCAATACATCTAAACTGCAATTGTAAATATTATTTACTATTTGATAACATTTTTTTTCTGCCAAAATATCTCATCTACAAGTTCCAAATTTTTTTGTATTATATCTAATCTTGCAGTACACCTTCTAAGTTATAAAACCTTTTTATGATTGTGTTAAGGCTGGCCCCATACTTGGTTGATTGTTGTTGACTTAATAGAGAAAAAATGTGTGTGTGTGACTTCACACACAACATGTTTATTGCACTTAAAACTAAACCACAATCTCTCTGTAACCTTAATCAAAGTGCTTTTGTTGCCTAAACCATCCACGTACAAGTCAAACTCCACTGGTCCGTGGTGTGACAATTCTGTGCTTAATACACTACCCCAATCACCTCCTTGTGACCTGCATTCCATTAATACATTTTTTTGCTTGATTCATTAAAAAATATTCTGAATAACATAATCATAAAATGCTTTTTTTTCTGGACACTTAGAGCAGAGGACGCTATAGAGGCTGTCACTGCATTGCTCATCATTATGAGCAACGTCTTTCACAGTTGATTCACTGTTATAAAATATTTATTAGTGCCCCTTTAACTATTAGCATTGCACAGATGATGTATATTGACAGATCATCTGTCATTCAATTTTGTCACTCAAACCTGTGTGTGAAGTTAGTGTATATGACACTTCAACATATGGTCTCCTGTTATATATCTCCACTGTGTACATATGAAACAAGAGCATATGAGAATTTAGATTATCTTAATATAAACCTAAATACTGAAAACACGGAGCAGAGCTGTGGTTTGATAAGACTACTACGTTTATATATTCCATTCCCCCATAACATCTGAATCCCATTATTAATCAACCCCCTTTAAGAGGAAAAGTGTTTGGAATAGTAAATGGATAGAAAAACTAGGCTTAATGTTAATTTTTTAAATGATGGATAGCAATTGTTAAAGAGTGTTGAAGAACAACAAATCTGAACCTGCACCAATAGCTTCCCACAAATTTAATAAAGCAATGTTTCGATGAAAAGAGATCTGCACTGTGCATTAGAGTAAAAAGTTGGATAACACTGTCTAAATCTACCATATAGGCATGCCTATGAATATGAAAAAAAAATGTAAATATAATGTATGGCAAATTAAATCATTTACATAGCTCTATATCAATTACATCTCAAAGTTTTCTTTTTAGTTTTTTTTTTTTTTTTAATGGACATTCAAGCAAAACCTACCCATTCGTTTAGTTTGCTTCTCCAGTTCCAGATATAATGTTTCTGAAAATGATCCTAGCTGTAGTTCCACAATTCTCCCGAGGGGGAGGAGTGTTTGAGAAAGACTTCAGGAGACTGAAAAATGTGATTTACTTCTCAGGAGACTAAAAAAAGACAGTTGAGAGCAGCACAGTTTTCCTCTGGGTAGTTATATGAGTGTGTATGTGTGGTTTCTTTGTAAGATGGGTATTTATGTGTGTGTGTTTGTGTGTAGACTCTGTAAGAGTGTGCAATGCTGCTAAACTGACAAGAGAACTGGGTTGAAATCTCCAAGGCAGGAAGTACTTGTATTTCTTTAGACAAATCAGAATCAAGGAAAACATGACATGACATGTAGAGTTTCCTAGAACTCAGTTCTTGATCTCTTCTTTTTAATTGTTTTTTAAAATTATTATTTATTATATTATTGCATTTCTCCAGACTACAAGTGCATTTAACAAATCAATAACTGAATGTGCAATGTACTTGAAACAAACCTCCTGACCCTAAAAGCTGAGAAACATCAAATAAAGTGCTATGAGCTCACATTTGTCTGTTTTAAAACCAGAAAAATTATTCGAGCAAAGATTAATTCTAGTTTCCACTATACGTACATATAGAATGGCAATTTGGCAGGGGTGGCAAAATTTTGGTCCAAAAAAAAAATGCTGATAAATGCGTACCACACTGCTCATGGGGTGCATACATCTGAGCAGGTCTTTTAAAAGGATAAACCATCACTCTTTTCTCTGCATATCTCTATGTCGATCCCCAAAAGGGATCATGCGCTACAGACAGTGTATTCTGATGCCAGAACACTAGTGGTGCACAAAAGGACCCTTTAGACCTTCACCTGTGAAAAAGATGCAGAAATAATAAGCTTTCCATGGCACATGGTTAGATACTTTCAAAAACTCTAGCACAAGCTCCTGTGCCACACACTGTCACTGGTTGACATGTAATCACCAGCAAAAGCAAGAGTTCAGTATGTTTCAGTTTAACACTGAGAGGAGAATGTGTTTTCTTGTAGCTTATGAAGGCAAACAGTTTCTGGTTCTGACAATTACTGCTAGAGGGGGCGGATTTCCAGTTTTCATATATTGTAGGGGACACATTCCCTGTTCCACTGTGGAAATATTTTTTTGCAAACATTCCTTCCTGGACCCCAGCTCTCACGAATCATGACTGAGGAGATACTGCTTGTCTAAATGACTGACATTATAAGTATAAAAAGAAGAGACTGTTGGAAGAACAGGTACTCCAAAAATGTGCATTTATTGTTAAAATATAACATTATAGGGTATATTATTTGGCTTTTGTGTGGTCATAGTATGATGGAAATAGAGGGGTAGCAAAATAGTTTCTTGCCTAGAGCCGCAGAATTGCATGAGCCAGCCCTCCCTGTGACAACACTCCCCCTATTATTTTAGCCTTTCTATTCCATGATGGACTTGTAATATGAAAAACACATTATTAATCCTCCCTTTGTATACTATATTAAGCCCAAAATACATGTGATTAAAAGGTTATGTTTCATTAAAACTTGTGATAGATGTTTTTATATACTTCTGATCATAACTGAAGGGGTTTGTTTGGCAATTTTGTCTAGTTGTGGTTAAATCCTGCATAGTAGAACTTGGTTTGATACAAATTTGATAACCTGGAGGCTGTGACCTTCAGGTAGTTAGGTTATCAGATTTGTAGCAATTGTCATTAAGATTGGCAGGGAAAACAGTAGGAATGCATAATATGTACTCAGTCTTGGTTTCACACTGGCTGGAAAGCAGCATGTTATTTAATAAATTTTGAGAAAATCAGGAAAATGTGAACAGATGTGTTGCTATACGAGAGCTGTCCCAGTCTGCAGATATTTTTTCTTTTTTTTTATGGGGTTAAGATACTCCACAATATTTGATCTGGGAGCCACAGCTCCATGAGGCCATGATCCCTGGGGATAAAAACTTTAGTATCCTCAGTGAAAAAAGACTATAAAACCAATGGACTTATCTCCTTTGAGACCTTCAATAGCACTGGTAATTTTAAAATTCTGCTGTGGACTCCCACAGTAACAGTCAGTACCATTAACTGGATACAGCCATGCTGTGCCATGCTGCAAAACACACAAACAGCCCCCATCCACCAGCTAAAGTTTTGCAGTAGGATTACAGCACACACACACAGCATTCCCTTATTGGTAACTACAGGCTTTGTGACCCACATGGTTAGCATTGCAAAATATCTGCACAGCTCAGCGGTGTAGACAGCCTTTACAGCTTTCTGGAATTTATTTCAACAAATAACCACCAGAGTCAAGCACCTACAGTAAATAACTTTAATGACTAGAAGAAATGATTTGGCAGGGCAACTCTGACAGCAGACCTTAATATTAACTCCAAATAATATATTTACACTATTATATAAAGAAAATATGTGTGGAGTGTGCAGAGATTTCAAAAAGAGATAATAGACTGTACAGAGCACACATCATAAACAGAGCAGATGTTACGTACATGCATAAAAAGAGATTTCAGAAAGGTTGAAATCTCCATGGAAATAAAAAGCTCAGAGGATGTGTAGCAACTGTTACTGATAAGTGTGAAGACACTCTTTGGAGCAAAGCACCGTTTTGGTGCAAAAGTTTCTTTTTTTTTTTCCAAACTGTAACACTGCTTGAATAAACACTTGTCATTATTATTACAAAATGTATTTGCATAAAGTGGTAATGAAATGCAATATAATTTTCACCAACAGCAAAGAGTATTTCTAACCTCTGACTCTGAGGCTTTGATTGAGCCACTCCAAAAGGTGGATTTTGTGTCTCCAAAGCCTTTCTATTGTAGATTTACTTTATGTTTAGTGTCATTTCCACCCAGAGTCTACTAAGCTTCAGATTGTGGACAGTCACCCTTCTAAACCTTGGAAATAATCTTCTCCTCCACACTGGTAAACTGTCCAGGCCTGGGCAGCAAAGGAGCCCTAAATTATGATGCTGCTACCACCATATTTCACCATTGATGATGGGATGATGGTTTTATGTGGGTTTGCAATTGTTCTAAGTTAGAAATATTTTGTTACTTGATATTTGTGACTTTTTTCCATTGTATTTCAGAAACTCTGACACAAAAATGCCTGAAACTACAGGCCACGTTTCTGCATAATTACTTAATACACTTTAAACCATTGGTTAGGAATCCGTAACGGGTTTTGGGCCGAACCCAGAGAAGCTAGTTGACTCAGGAATGTATATTTAAGGATTTATTCAAGAAATTAAGACAGGTGTCAAGCAGGTGAGGGCACGCCGGAATTAGGACATAGAGCGAAACCCAAAGGGGCTGCGCACCAATAACCCAAGCTTCTGTGAATTGTGCGCAGCTCCTTGGGCTTCGGGCCCCACTGGTCCCTGAGCTGGCTGAGAGAAAGGCCGGTTTTCGGGTAAGATCCTGCCGGAACTGCTACTTTATATGTGATGCACGTGAATGTGTAAGAGGACACTCGGTTCTGTCAGATGAAGGGGCCCACTCCAGGTGGGCGTTGACAATTTTTTCCCTTCAGCTGCTGGCGTGACGTGCGAAATGTACATGGATTTGTCTGTTTTATATATTGTCCATTCAGCAGTGACTATCCTGCTGGGCATTATGCTATATGTTGGAAACCAACCAGGTTCCCATTGGAGCCTTGGCTAAATGACCCAATGCAGGGACTCAACAATGTCAGCAAACTGAATGCAAATGGAAGAAGGATGAAGTTTTGTTTTTCTTCATTATCTATGGTAATACCTGTCAGCCTATCAGAAAGCAGTAAAAACTGACAAATCAAAATATCTTGCTAACAAAACTGTCAATAGTCATTGTAAATTAAAGACCACTGTTACACACATTTCAGTGTTGCATGTTTGTGCAAAATAACTAGTTATTGCATTTTCTGTAGTTTATACAGTTGTACACTGTTCAAAAAAATAAACTTTTAAACAACACATCCTAGATATCGATAAATGTAATCTTCCAGGTAAAAATCTTTATTCATTACATAGTGGAATGTGTTGAGAACAAAATAACATAAGAATGATCAATGGAAATCAAAATCATTATCCCATGGAGGTCTGGATTCAGGATCATACTCAAAATAAAAGTGGAAAAGTCAGATCACAGGCTGATCCAACTTCTGTGGAAATTCCTCAGGACAATTCAAAATGAGGCTCAGTAGTGTGTGTGACTGCCACATGCCTGTATGCACTCCCTACAATGTCTGGGCATGCTCCTGATGAGTTGATAGATGTTCTCTTGAGGGATCTCCTCCCAGACCTGGTTCAGGGCATCAGTCAACTCCTGGACAGTCTGTGGTGTGAAGTGGCGTCGGTGGATGGAACAAGACATGATGTCCCAGAGGTGCTTAATTGGATTCAGGTCTGGGGAACAGGCAGCCCAGTCCATAGCATCAATGCCTTCATTATGCAGGAACTGCTGACACAATCCAACCACATGAGGCCTAGCATTGTTAAGCATCAGAAGGAACCCGGGGCCCACTGCACCAGCATATGGTCTTGCAATGGGTCTGATGATCTTATCCCGGTAACTAATGACAGTCAGGGCACCTCTGGCTATTACATAGAGGTCTGTGCAGCCCTCCAAGGAAAAGCCTTCCCAGATCATCACTGACCCACCGCCAAACCAGTAATGCTGGAGGATATTGCAGGCAGTAGAACGTTCTCCACAGTGTTTCAGACTCTGTCACCTCTGTCTCATGTGTTCAGTCTGAGCCTGCTCTCATTCGTGAAGAGCACAGGGTGCCAATGGCGAATCTGCCAATCCTGGTGTTCTCTGGTAAATGGCAATCAGCCTGCACGGTGTTGGGCTGTGAGCAGGCCCCACTTGTGGACATGGGGTCATCATACCACTCTCATGGAGTTGATTTCTGACAGTTTGAGCAGAGACATGCACATTAGTGGCCTGCTGGAGTTTATTTTGTAGGGCTCTGGCAGAGCTCCTCCTGTTCCTCCTTGCACAAAGGAGCAGATACCAGCCCTGCTGCTGGGTTGTTGTCCTCCTATGACCCCCCTTCACGTCTCCCTCCACGTCCTCCATGCTCATGACACTGTGCTGGGAAACACAAACCTTCTTGCCACTTCTTGCACTACCTGAGCAACTTCTGTGGGTTGCAGACACCACCTCATGCTACCTCTAGTGGTGAGGGCACTGGCCAAATGCAAAAGTATCCAAAAATCAGCCAGAAAGCATGAGGACAGGGAAACAGTCTATAGCCACCACCTGCAGAACCTTTCCTTTATAGAGGTTGCTAATTGCCTCTAATTTCCACCTGTTGTCTGTTCCATTTGCACAGCAGCAGGTGAAATTTATTCATAATCTGTGTTGCTTCCTAACTGGACAGGATGATAGGCCAGAAGTGTGATGGACTTGGACTTACATTGGAATGATTGTGTTTCCTTTATTTTTTTGAGGAAGATATTGGTGAATGAGGAGTATGTCACTTCATCTACTGTTTCACTGTTCAAGGGAGTTGAGAACATGACTGTCACTTAACTTTTTAAATTATCTTAATGAAAACAAGTCAGTGTGTGTGTTGTTTGACGACTCAGCTACTATTAATGTACTTGTCCAGGGTCTTGGCATCTTGAGATGATTGTAAAAAAGATTGAGTGATATTTAGTGATTTTGTTAAGTAAAAGTCAAGTTATACCTTATACTGTTCTAACTTTCTTTTAATGATGTTTAAATAGCAATTCATGCTTTTCAGTTCCAGGCTTGACTACTTAAATTCTTTTTACTCTGGTGTTCATCAGCCATCTCTTTTTCGTCTTCATATGGTTCAAAATGCTGTTGTTTGTCTCTTGACAAATACAGTTTTGGCCTCTCTAGACTGGCTTCCAGTTCATTTTCAAATTGATTTTAAATTGTTGATTTTTTTTACCTCAGTGAATTGCTGCAATGGCACAAACCAGCAAAAATGCTCAGATCATCACCTCATTTCATTCCGAGGTTCCATGGGCCAAATGCAAATGCTGAGATGATTGTGTTTTTGCTGTTAGCCCCTGATTTATGGAATGGTTTACCACTGAATGTTAGAGCAGTCTCAGACCTGGCAGCTTCTAAATCATCATTTAAATCATCATCTGTTTACTTGGCATTTTAATGCATAGTGGTGTGTGATTGTTTCTTTTATGTCTTGTATTTTATTTAGTTTTTGTTCTTTGTGGTTGATTGAGTTTTACTTTTATTTATTTATTTATTCTTTTTTATAAATATATTTTGTATGCAAAGTATATTATTATATATTATATATATTATTTTGATCAGTGGGATATTGTTTTTAAAGTGCTATATAAATGTTTCTGATGTAACACAGAGAAAGATTTTTGAGGCACTAAATGAAAAGAACTGATGACAATTAGGTTTATTGATGTTTTTATTTGCATCATATTTTGACACGTGATTAGAGTATTTTTTTTCCATAACATGCCATAAATATAAACCTCCAAAGACTAAACTTTCCTTCTCTCAGGAGTCTTTTGTTACCCAGGTTGTGCAGAGCACAGCAAGTAATGATGTGGAAGTCACTTGGATTAAGAAGAACCCACGCTGATTGTTCCAAAGGCAGTTTCCACTGCTGACCAGCAACATGGGAGACTCTGAAGGACTCTCTCTGTTGTGGAGAAGGTAAGAAAGGCAGCTAGACCCTCTAGGCACAAATAGGTTGACAGGTGTCCCACTGATATAGGCAATGTAACAGATGAAGTTAGGCAAGAATACTAGTTTCCTCTAGTAATACTTTCACACTTAAGACAATGACTGTGTTCAGGTTGTCGCTGTTGAACTGCAACAGATGGTGTTATGCCATCTCCAGCTGGAGAAGGCATAACACCTTGGCAGTACATGAGACTTGAACTTCCCTCCTCACAACTATGCCATGATGTGAAGACAGTAAAGATGGTACATGTGTAAGCTGTCAATACAATTTAAAGGCTTTAAATGCTGTTAAAGATTATTAGCTTAATCTGTTCACAAACTCTCTGAAGCAGTAAAAAGCAGGGCTCAAAGTGGCATAATTGAAAGAATGTTTGGTCTTTTTAAAATGACTGTTTAGGTACATTGTTGCTTGTGACAACACGAGGCAATGAGGCTCTAGCAGAGTGATCCAGACATTTGTCACAATATTTCCATGTGTGATGATTGCAAGGAGGATGAGAGTAAAGGAGGAAATGGCAGGAACACAACGTGGGTGGTGTACCAGTGGAATGTATGAAAGAGCTACTAACATAAGTAGTCAGAGGTAAACTCTTATAAAAGAGTTAACAGTAAAACGGTTTTCACAGTTCCAGTCGATTGTCCATAGCTTCCCTTTTGTAAATGAGTAGACATGCTCTTGGTCTTCTGCTACAACCATGCAACAGGTTACTGCACAGTGGATCCACATTTAGTATTACTAAGTCTTCATTGGGTCTTTGAAATGCAACAATTACTGGAATCAATTAGAACAAAAAATGACTTAAAGCAGGGTGTCCCATATCTCACATTGCAATGAATGGTTATAAATGATTATGAGATGAGTAGCTCCCTGGGGAAGGGAAGTTATGGCTATCAATTCATAATTTTAAGCTTGGAGAATGGCTGCTTGGCAGGGCTACCTGCTGCTTAAGACCAATGTGGTAAAGTGGTTCCAAGTAATGACTGAAAGGAGGATACTTCTGCATTTAGCACATGGCTTTAAGTCTGGGCAAGCATGTTTATGCAAATAACCTGGAAACTGGAGATACTTTTCTTCTAGTCTTTGGCAATAATCTAAATTTAACTAACTAACATAGCACAGACATGCCAAAACAGAATTGCCTTAAATGCCTTAGCATTAACAAGGCAATCTAACTTTTAATATTGGAAAGACAGCAAAAATAAAATGTGTCTGTATGTAGAGTGAAGATTTTTTCCCCCATCCTCCTATTGATGATTCTAGTTATTGTCGCTTGCACCCACACTTTCTCACTTTTGCATCTAGACAAAACAAAACAAACAACAACAACAAAAACAGATAACAGCAAGCATTAATCCCAACTCTAGATTTCCTGGAAGAAAAGGGGAGAAAAGACATTTATAGTAGTAATCTTAACTTCAGATTAATTAATTTTATTTACATAGAGGCAAGTCACAACAAAAGTCATCTCATGATGTTTTACAAAATAAGGTTTAAGACCTTACAGACTATAACAATACATCTATATTACATAGAAAACCCTACAAATCCCACTTTAACAAGCACTAGGCAAAAATGGAGAGGAAAAACTCCCTTTAAAGGAGGAAGCCTTCAGCAGAACCAGGCTCAGGGTGGCTGAACTGACTTTTGTGTATGCCAGTATGAATACAGGCAAACTACCAGCAAGCTACAAAATGTTGTTAAGCCACTAGTTAATCGCATGTTATTCACTAACTCACCACTACTCCAGTTGCCATCTGTCTCAACTGTTGAGTGTTGAGTGAAAAGCAGAAAGAGAAAAGAACAACAGGCAACAGCAACAAGCAGCAGACAAAGTACCGGGCAGGTTGGTAGAGCCAGCAACTGAACACTGGAAATAAATAGCTCTGAAGCTGGGATACCTGCAGAAAAGTATAGACGAAAACATCTGAACTGGGAACTGAGTGGCAGTGGCACTCACAGCAGACTAACCTCGTGAGGGAGAGGATCAGGCAGTCACCAATCAAAGTAAAGTAAAAATGGTGCTGATGTTAAATAGGCAAAATAATCTGAGAGCTGTTAGGTCTGTTCAGATTTAATGTGTGCTATATCTGCTTTAAACATTCTCTTAAATTTGCTAACATTACAGGTGAGATGCTGACAATCAATTAAAATGCTTTACTAAACTTAACTTTACTAAATTAGTCAGTGGATGTAGGAAGGTTATGAATTTAAACTGCCTAAATTGGTGGCAAAATGTTTGCCAAAACTCTTATGTATGTACAGTATGATCTCAATGAACATGTTGTAGAGTTATCACGTTTTTGTCAGTTTTAATGTAGAAGCATATATTATAACTTTATAAAAGTAGAATTCATGGCAGAGCTCATATATTAGATTGCATTAGATTGTAATCTAGTGTGTCTAATAAAGTCACCAGCCAGCGTAAAACAGCATTATCATTTTTTGTTGCACTGCTGTGGACTGTGTTTTCATGCAGTGGCTTTTCTAGGCCCATAAGGGACACAAAGTCTATGGTTGTTTTTCAGCCACAGAGAGCGAGAATGCGCCCCCTGGTTTTACCATACTCTTCGCATGTAACATGTGGTACTTGTGACATCTCTCATCTGTCTTCACAATGCCATCTTGTGGTAAAATTCTATGCAAAATAGAGGCGGAATCATAGAGTGTATTTTATCATACCAGCCTTAAACTCATACTGTGATTCACCTTATAAATTAAGCAGGTTTTAATTATAGCAAATGACCACATTCAAGGGCATTTGCCACATCACTCTTTGGAAATGACAATGATGTCAGGAGAAAAAAAAAGTGGAGAGAAAAGCATGTATAAAAGACAGCTATAAATTTTTTGCAGATATGTGATAGCTGTACTTTCTTGTTAAAAGGTCTGGTTCTCTTGCTTTGATTTTCTTTACACTTCCATATAATGACCTGTGTGCTTGTAAATTGTTTATTTTGTCATTTGAAGGAACAACAATATATTGTGGTTAAATGCTGCGCATACTGTATCTGTGCACATAAGCCAGTACATATGGCAATTTGTTTATGTTTTAATAATGTGATGCTGTGAACAGATGATGAAACACATGCATTTTTGCACTCCAGTGCTATTTTCATCCACATATGTTACCATCATGCTGGATCTTTGTAATATAAAACAGCTAATAACATTGTAGTGCAGTACGTAACATTTTGTTTTTGTTTTTGCTTTCGTCAAGTTAAGTTGTCTTTCAAGATAAATATATTCAGACAGTTTTACCAGGCATGAATCACATTTGGCCTAGAAAAAAAATAGGCCCAAGACCTTAGAGAATTTAACAATACAACTAAATAATATATTATATTATCAAAAACTTTGAAGATTTTAATACTACAACTTGTTAAATAACTTAAATATTCTTCTGAGGCTGTAGATATACTAGAAAGCCTGCCTCTTTTGTAAGTTAGGACTGACAGTAACAAGATCAGCACTTTCATAGACATGTCAGACAATCCATCTTATCAACTGGGCAGTTTCAAGCATACCCCAGCCTTAACCTTAAGCATGATCAGGAGCCTTACCTCAGCTGTGTCTAATCTAAAGCATTTGATTAGTGGAGCTTATCAGAGGCACTGACATCCCAGAAGGACAACACATTTCCTTCTCTTTATCAAATTCAGTGACATGTCCAAAAGGTTTGCGACATAACCCATGTGACCTTGAACTTATTGGGGTATTTAGTTTATTGATCCTGTCAACGTGTAAAGTGTACGCTGTATTTTTCCAGTGAAGCCTCACTGCCTGCAACATTCTGTTAATAAATACTGTATTATATTTAGTGTTTTTTTATTTCTAGCACATCTTTCTCTCTACTTCTCAGCCTTCTCACCTCCACCTTTTGCCGCAGAACTGCACATCTTGGCTGCCTACGCAGTTGTTTTTTTTTTTTTTTGCACTTGACATTTCACCTTTTATATCCCGTCTCGCTGCTTATAATTGCATAACTACCGTAACAGTTTGCTAAAGGTCTAGCTCCAGAGTCTGTGTGTAGGAACTGAGAATGCACAGTTTGGATTGGGAAAAATGTTCAGATGAGCACATTTTGAAACACCTATCATTGTTTTGTCTTTAGATGTGTATTGGGCTAATGACAGATGTATAGAAGTTAATTTGAGATAATATTTGTCGGTGTATGTACCGCATCTGCAGATATACACCAGTAAAAGGGGTTACACAGAAAATGCAGCTTTATTGAGGGGGAAGTCACATGCAAAAAGAAAATGTTGGCCTTATGTCATTTACAGTATTTTGACTGATGATCTATTTTATGTAGCCTGTATTTATTTGCCCAAAACAGCCAATGTACCAACTGTACAGACAATAGCTGTAGTGGATCCGCTGACTGTGTGTGTTTAGCCCAGTCTTTGACTGATTTCACTATTCACCAGGAATGTTCTGTTATTACTCTATTTCATTTTTTCCTCTCACCACTTACAATCCATGCAGCATTTTTGCTCAGCCTGACACATTTTGAACTTGGTTGGTGCAGCTTTGCTTCAATTTGCGCTCCCAGCAAATTAGCATCTTATGTCACATAAGGTACTTTATCAGACTCCCTCTGCAGCCTGAGAAAGCTTTATACATTTTGTCCCTCATACAGTATGCAGTAGTATTCCCAAGAACAAACCTATGAACAAACTTTGCTGTGTAAAATTATTGTTATACCCATAACTGTTGTTTTCTCAATTGGTTTAATGTTTCAGTTTACTTTTGAAGTTACATGCATTTGAATACACATAGTCCTAGGTTAGTTTTGTTACAACTGAGTCTATTCTGTGGCTATTGTGTCTTAGTTGAACTAAAGCGCTGAGTCAACATGCCATATAAGACTCTTCTCATTCTCATGCTTCTCACTAATAAGATTTTTATGCCTCCATGCACACATTATATTTTTGGATTGTCCATCTATAGGGAACATTTTTAGTGAATTGCTTCAAATTTGGCTCAAATGTCCACTTGAGCTCAATGATAACCCGATTACATCTTGGAAGTCAATGGTAAATGTTACTGTGACTGTGTCTTCTTGTGAACGCAGTATCACAGAAATACCATGAGGGAATTCCTTTAAATTTAGCAAAATCGTTCACTTGGACTCACACATTAACATATTTACATAAAAGTAAAGTTGGCTATAAGGAACTAAAGTCTCAGCTGTCCAGAGCTCTGTCTGTTCTTCTGCCTCATGCCCACCCTAAGTGGAGAAGCTGAGCTGAGACAGAAGAGGTGCAGCAGAATCACCATAACTGTACTATCAGATCTGCTGGTTTCTAATATGCATCCAGGTGAGTCTCTCAAACCTGTGCACCGATCAATCTGTCATCTACTAATCAATATAACATAATGTATTAAATGATGCTGTCACATTGTGATGGTTAAACTTGTCGTGGCCTTAAAGGTGAGGTTCATATGTCTGCTGAACTGTGACAGGTGATCTAAACAAGTCATACGTAAAGCATAAAATATAAATATATTTTCAAAATAACGGGAAAGTTGAAGGAACGTTAACTTATGCTTTATGAACAATGTCCACCAGTCTAAGAGAGGCTATTGCACCAAGCAAGATTATTCAGTTGGTCAGGTATCATTAGAACCGTCAGAGGTCACTCTATACTTTAACCACCAACAGGTACAATTTAACCATGAACCAAATTACTAATTTAATAATGCCTAAAATGTGTTATGTCACTGTATTAAGGCATAGTCTTTACAAAGACAAGTCTATTAAATCTAAGATATTAAAGTAGGCAATGACTAATTAATTTGTCAGTATCTGTCAGATTGCATCAATATCTCAGCCGAATGTTAGAAGGAGTTAGAAGTTAATATAAGTCATATTTGGTTGGTGTAATATTAGGCTGTAATAAAATGACATTCATCATTTAAAGAGATACCCCATTGTATTTAAATTACTCCCTAAGTAGCCTAAAGAAACAATAAAGATATAATAACTGCAAGGTGAATAAATGTGGATTCACTGTGATTTCACTGTGAGGACTTACGTGACTGTGTCAGGAGGTACAAGTTACAAGGAAACAGCGTTGTTTCCACATATCGGCAGCAGCCAACATGGTGTTAGGTATTAGCACTGACAACTCGTAGAACTGAAGTCCACCAGAAACTCATGTGGTGGCCATGCAGAGCTGGAGAGACATGATGAGAAAAATACACTTGATGTCTCCCCATTAAAAGGGATTGGTCATCAGGACCAATTATGGACCAGGTCAGACATGACTGAATTATTTTATTTTGTTTGCATTATACTTTCACCATGTACGTTATTATCCACTGCTTTTCTGCTTTGTGCAAGGGGAAAGGCCACATGTCCACACACAGTGCTACCTTTCATGCCATTCACTCAATGCACAGCTCCTCAGACTCCCCACATCGCACATTACGTTCAGTACCTTTAATTCCTGTTTCACTTCATTTGATCCATTATAGGTTGTTGAATCATCACAGTTATGTTGAATAATTATGATCCCAGCAAAAAGAAGTCAAGCAACTTTGATTTTTTTTTACAGTCTAGACAAATTAAATTATTTTGTGCGACAATAAGCAATTTATTTAGTGGGTATTTTTTACCCGATGACACTTATAGGTATAAATTTCCCAGTTTTTAATCTGGTTTTATCTTAACTACTTTTAACAATATGATGCTACAAAACACAATTTTAGGAAAAGGCAAAGAATAAGGTAATTGAATATTGCATGGATATTGTATTGTAGGTAAAATAATAATGTTCAATTGAAAAACAGCAATGGGTAAATTTTACCCAGTTCTAGTAATAATAACAAACAATTAAATTATGTAATGATTTTTAAAAATTTGATTATTCATTATATTTTCTAAGATTGATTATTTTATGTTACTGCAATAATCAGTACTTTTCACATGGCTTCTTAGTATGTAAATATGGGTGCAGTCAAACTGCTAATAAGCTATAAACTGTAGTTTACTAGTTTAATTGCATGTAATTCACTAACTTACCATTAGAATGAGGACATTTTCTATTAAGATGAGGAAACTGCATAAATGGCAGTTGGTAGTTGTAAAACTTTGATAGCACTTAGATTAAAAATATTAAGCGCAATATTTGAAATCCATTCCTGCTTATGACTGTTGGAACAGTATCCAGTAAGTTCACATGTCCGCCGTATTCTGGCGTGAAGAAACGGTGGTCGGGAACTGCTCTGTCATTTGTAATTCTGTGGTCGAGATGTTGACAGCCAGTGCCTGAAGGTAAAATGCCATACGGCTCACATAGCTGTTCCACTTGCAGCTCCTGGTTCTCTGTAGGGAGATAGTAATACTGAAATGCTTTGTGTTGATATGTGCACAAGGATAGACAGATTTAACTGGAGAAGTGGCTTAGCTAGTGCACTGCTCAGGGACATCATTGTGAACAGATATACAGTATAACCTATGAAAATGTCCAAGCGTGACCTCAGTTACCAAGCAACCAGTGCAACTGAATTGATTACACTCTTCCCTTAAGCTGAGAAGAGATCTGGCATTTTCAGCGCTCCCACATCTATTTTTGTTTGACAAGAGCCCGGCCTTCTATCATTTCTAAGAATGCAAAAATTATGCACATAAAGTGTTTTACCACAATGAAATGGTAATATGAAAAAGGGACCAGGCTATACACTAGTTTTACAGCGAAGTATAGAGAGGAGAAATCATGTGGTTGGAATAGTGGGTGGTAAATTTGCCCCCTACCATGTACCAATGTTTCAATCTCCACTCCACAGTTTATAAAGCAGACCTTTCCTTTTAAAACCTCAGCAAAACCACACTCTAAAATGAACTAATGATTTAGTTTGCTACTCTTAAAATAATGAAACAATCAAATAAGAATGGCATGCTTAATATTCTCTATTGTAAAACACTGGATGCCAATTTAGTGTATTGTCACATTACCCTTTTGTAGTAGAGGAATATAATCAACACATTACAGTTTATTGATAAATGCAACACATAATCAACATTGTGTTTTGAAGTGCTTTATATTCAAATTATGAGTATTGTAATAGAAGCATACAATAATCAAAAGTAAATGTTTTTTTTATACAAAGACCAGAATATGAAAGTTTAAGTTAACACAAAAAATGTAGAGCCCAATTAATTGGCAAACCCAAATATTCCATATTCATAATCACTTTTTTAGAATAATTTAGATTACATTTATAATGCTGAATTACATTATACATTCTTCAACTAATAAGCACATCTGAATAACAGTACCACAAGGATATGGCTTGATTTTAATTATGGCACAAGTGTAGGAAAATATAATATCTCATTAACACTATTTGAACACCATCTGAAGGTATTGTTGTGTAATTAATATACTGTAATACTACTCTTGGGATCGAATTTGAACTACTGTATCTTCAAAGTGCGCACAGCCAAATTGAAAATATTAGTAAATATTATTATTATTTCTGTTTTATTACCAAACTGACTTCATGCCACTGTGGGAAAGCAGTGTTTTTAAACCGGATGAGTAAGGCCTGTTATGAAAGACAGGCTGACCTTGGCTTCTCACTCTGGAAGCCACCGCACCCTGAAAGCAGCCAGCCACAAACTACTTCAGGCTTATACAAATTGCCCAGCGTGTGTTTTTTAAGTTGTGGTTGATAGGTTTACAGGTGAGTTCACACTGGGTTTGTTTATCTGTGTCCTGATCATGTTTGAGGGAGTTGGATAATCTACCTGGGGTGTGGTGATTTCTAACAATATTGATGCAGACATTTGGAATAGAATTTACATATTTTATGGATATGCAGGTAAACAGCATTGCCATACAATCTATATAATTCCTTGCACAAGATTATTGAGTATCTACTAGTATCTGCACTCTAATAATGCTGTAGATCAGTAGAGCTTAATTCATCTAAATGAATTTCATGGTCAAAATTTTTTAATGAATAAATGAAAATATCCAGTGATTGAGATGCAGAACCACAGAGTGCAAAATTCAATGACATGGGGGGGGTGCATTTTATTCATAAAAGCAATCTACACAGCATCTTCAAAAACCTGATCTCTGGTAACCATAATAGCGTGACTCATGTTCTGAAAGATGTTTACCCATAGAAGGACGTGCAGGACTGGCTGAAACTGATGCAACAGGAAGGTAAGCAGATAAAAGTTAACCACTAATTCAATCTGACAACAGGTGTTCTAAAAAATGATCTAAATAATCCATGTACTGGACTATTAAAGACAGAATTCTTGATAATTTTTGCCAGTTTTGCAATGATAATTCATTATTTCAAATGTTCACATGTAAAATGCTGCTTTAAAATGTACAATTTACACACAGCTTCTGTGCAGTGTGTTATTCATATTTGTAACTTTTTTTTTCACGTTATGAATACAAAAATCACCTGTACATGTATCATTTGAAATATACAATAAAACTCAAATGCCAGCTTATTGCTGCTGGACACTGACTGGCTCATTGCCCTTGCAAGCAGAGGTGAAGCTGTCCCTTTATCTAATGCTGACATACTCATTTTGTCTGAGGAAGGAGTGTTCATTCTGTGTGACAGGAAGTCTGATAAAGCAGATGTCTTGATGGATTAGAAGCAGCTTGTTTAATTTGGTCATCTTGCAGACATATTCAGTGAAGCAAACAAGCTGTGCAGAACAATGCGGGATGGACACATAAACTGAATTGCTCAGCATAGAACAACAACAGCAGTAAAACAAAGCATGTACTGCTTGGTCCAGAAATATTTGGGCAATGACACAATGAGTTTTTAAGATTTTGCCTTTGTACATCACCACAGACAACAATTAAGATATGATCAAAGTGTAGACTTTCAGGTTTGACAAAAATATGGCATTTACTATTTAGGAATTATAGTAATTCTAAGTAAATTATCTTAATTTCATCATATTAAAAGTATTTGGGCAAACAGACATAACTGTAAATGTAACCATACTTTTTGGCTGAAAATCATTTGCACTACATCACTGCATGAAGTCTGGAACCCATGGACATCACTAAATTTCCAGTTTCATCCCTCGAGATTCTTTTTGCCAGGCCTTCACTGCAGCCACCTTCAGTTGATGCTTGTTTGTTGGTCTTTTTGCCTTGTCAGTTTTGTCAGTAATTAAAAAGCTGCTAGTCTTTAGCTGTTTTTGAAGTTAGTTTAGTTCTTTCAAAAACATGTTAATCTCTATGTGTGTTCAAATTTTGGGTTAGTAGTGTGGGTTACAAAGACCAAAATGCATAGGGCTTGATTCCCCATTTATTTTTGTTTAAATACAAACTATGATCACAATTTCAATTACAATTACAAGTTTCATAACCTTAAATGTGTGCATTATTGTAACTACGGTAAAGAAACACCCCCAAATCAGCCAGTCATTTAAAGGCAAAATATGTTTCCCTAATCTTAAACAAGCAATCCCAAGCAGTTCTTAATCACTGCTGTTCTATGATGACAGTGTTGTCATATTATAAAACTATACAGCAATAGTTCACATTGTAGGGGTATCAGTACAGTCAATGTGGCATTGACAACATTGATTTGTGTTAAAGCATTAACAAATAATAATTCCACCATTTTCTAGATTTTACTGAAAAAGAAATTCATTTTACTAATTGTACAGTAGTATACATAATAATTGATGCATGGGTGGATGAATGGATTAGATTGATCACTAGCATCTGACGGATTGATTCCTATGTTTCCTAGTCCTTACTATGTTCCTGGAGAGATAGAGTTGCTACAATTAACCTACTGTGTCTTGTGCCTCTCCTGAGTAAAGCAGTATAGCCCACAAGAATGTCCAAAAATGTGAGTGTGTCATATAGAGAAAACAAAGATATCATACTGCATACAGGTATTCAAAAGCCCTTAAGATCCACTCCCACCTCTAACAACCATGCTAGGGGCATGATCTGAACAGAGGTACAACACAGTGCATCTGTCACTTCTTTCAGAAAAAGAGGCATCCTCGTGGATGCAAAAATACTGTGATGAGAAAAAAAGATTTGAGGAAAGAAATATCATGACAGCAGGAAGCCAGCAGAACAAGCTTATATGCCAAAAGAAAACACATTACAGAGGAAAAATGATCTATATTGTCCATACAGGTATAACATATTTGGCTAGGGCTGTGTTTTTCTCCAAAACCAGTTTGTTTGTCAGGCTGTAGGATTCCTCCAAAAATTCAATAAAATGTCAAGTTAGACTAGGCTATTGGCCTTAGGCTTTCTGTTTTTATGTTACTTATTAATTTTCTTCTTAGTTTAATCAGGAATACAAGTTATGGTTGTTTATGTTCTTTGTCTGCAGTATTTCTCCTAAACGTTATTTAGGAGAAACAAAAGAGATATAACATGAGTCTTATTTGAGTAACATTTGAGAAATCTAGGATGTACATAAGCAGCAAAGCTATATTTGAATGAGAAAAAAAGGTGAGTTAGATGAGATTAAACTAGCTACACTGCCTACCTTGTTTTGAGATATAAATAAGCATGAGCCACAAATGCGAAATGACACTAGCTTGATTCTGTTTTATTTAACACATCAAAAACGATCAACAACTTTGTAGTTAACAACATTAAAATATCACAGTTTAGAGGTAGGGAAGTATACTAAGGTGTGTGTATTTATATATATATATTTATTTATATATAAAGGTGCTCTGTGAACAGTCTGACATGGTTCTGTTAGTGGAAG
>OMLM01014397.1:0-17393 GCA_900302695.1 Helostoma temminkii
AGGTTCCTCTGCTCCTCAGGAGACACGAAGCTACAGCCTTTGTGGACCTGCTGGAGACAGAGGCTGCAGATTGGACGGCCATGTTGACTGCAGAAAAGCTCCATCAGCTTGTGGTGGTCCGGGCAGATGCGCTCCAACAGGTCCCCGACAGGCTCACTCAGCTGGTGGACACGAAAAATTGGGTTTTCCCGGTGAGGCCGCAGGTGCTCCTCACAGAAAGAGGCCATGCAGGTGAGGCAGGTCTGGGACGCCTCTGCTTCCATACATGTATCACAACGAATAACATCCTTCTTCTTCTCGGCTTGTTTCTCCTCTCTAAACAGGCTCTCGCTCTTGTTCGACCTCATAGTGAAGGTTTCCACCACGGTGCTGAGGACCGTGTTCTTCTTCAGCTCCGGTTTGGTCGCAAAGTGGGTCCGACACTGAGGACAACTGTAGGAGTCCTTCCAGGTGGCGAGCAGGCAGTCCTGGCAGAAGTTGTGTCCGCAGGGAATGGTCACCGGACAGTCAAAGGGACTGAGACAGATGCTGCAGGTCAGCTCATCCTCCAGACTCATCAGAGAAAATTGATTATCCTCCACTTCGGCCATGACTCGTCAGTTTCCGCTGTGAGGGAGAAACGAAACTTAACTTGTCAAGTGCATGAAAACGAAAGTGGAGCTTGGAATAATTCTCAGAGCAAAATGTAGTTTGAACATTGATACATTTCTACTAGTTTGCCACATTTATTAAACAAAATAGCAGTGTTAAAGAAAACGGCGTACAATATAGCGTTAACGGTAAAACAAACGTGTCCAGTGAAGAGGTTTGAGTTTGAACGTTTGCCACACACACATTAAAACACACGAACAAGCATTTCGACAAATAAAATGCGTATTTAGTATAAATTTCCCACAGTACCTTGAGTCGTCGAGTTTTTTGTAATGCAGAACAACTCAGTGCTACCGCACCAGGCTCTAGCGTCAGAACGACGTGTTGTCTCTGTGTTTGTGGCGCACAGTGACCAAGCGAGTACTGCAAGGCTCTCTCTCTCTCTCTCTCTCTCTCTCGACCACACACACAGCCTGTATACACCAGGTGTTCAGCGTTGTGTGTATAAGTTCACGTTCATTAGCATTTAATATTTTTACCATTAGCATTTAGCGTAAACAAAAAACAAAAAGACGCGTAATAATAAATAAATAAACAGAATTTATCAAATGCGACATTCCAAACTCGTCATTATGACATAAGATCTCGTGATTATGAAATAATGTACAGTAGTCTCATTGGCCTCAGAACTCGCCTGGGAATCGTGAGGTTTTTAAGATTTCTTACTTTTTAGAGTAACCCAGGGATAGGTATCTAAATATCTATTATGGACAACAAAAACGCAATTGTTAATGGTTAATTCGGCGAACTCAGTGTTCCAAAACGTAAATATATGGACTAAAAAATAAGCCTACAATTTTGCAGCACCCAGTGCAATTTCCTGTGTCTGTGACGTCACGACACAGCTTTTACAGTTTAAAAGATTTTACAGGTTAATAATTTCTCATAACTGCACTACAGCCTCGGAGATCAGAGTCTCTTGGAATTTTCTAGAGTTTATATATCAATTGTTATTTCTCACAACAGAGGTTTATGTGTTACCTAATTCAGCCCAGTAGTTTAGGCTGTAAAACCTGTAGGTACATAAATATGATAAGCTTTGTGGTATTTGCTTTCTGTATGCCAGGTAAGAGTAAGTTATAATCATGAGATAAAACCCCCGTTTTTTTCTTTGTTGAATGCAGTGTATAATGTTTTTAATTTATTTATTTTTGTATTGTATATTGCATGATTCATAATTTTGGTCTTGAAGCATAACATCTAATTTTGAACCTGTCAGGACCTAAACGAGGTGCCTCTAGTCTTTACCCATCTCCTGACATGACAGGGCTGTATAGCGTTACCAGTGCATGTCATTTTCTTTAGGATGCAGCCAAAAATTACTTGATTGTTTTTGGATTTGGATTTATAGTGGGCGTCTCTACAGACACCAACAGGATACTTTTACAGAAGTCAATGTGCTAATTTTCCAGTTGGTGAAACATTAGAGTTGTTTGTAGTCTCCACACTTCACTGCCATAAAGATAACAGGTTTCACAACTGATTGAACTTTGATACAAATTAAAATAGGAATTGTTCATTTCTTATATTGCATCTTCCATTTGTTTCCCAGATATAATGATAATCTAAAATGAAAATAGACTACAACTAGCTGAAAGCAATACTCACTGTAAGTGCAGTACTGGAGCAAAACTTTGCATTTCTAATCACAACCTGCAGAATGCACCTAAAGTTTTATTTCTTTAATGTTTCAGAGTGGTTTACAAGTCAAACACATGTAACTGAGATACAATTATAGTAGAAATGCAGACAAATGCTGTAGTCTCATGTTCACTTCAGTGGGAGTTCACCCACTTTCTCTCACATTCATTCATTCAGAATATGTTTATAAAATAAACGTAACATCTAATCATGCATACAAACTTATGCCTTTGAGCAGTGGTTTCTGCGAGAGCTACTGTGTGTGTGTATTTATACAATATTGTGAAACTGAAGCTAAACTGTTTTGTCTGTCAGTTGCTGTTGATGTGTGGCTTCTCGGGATGCTGTAAGTTGTTTTGGTCACTTTTGTAGGCCTCGCTGAGCTGGTGAAGGTCCCTCATCAGGCCCGCAAACTGCTCTTCCTGCAAGCACATTGAAACAGCTATCAGCATGTTTTAACCAGTCACTATAACTGATGTATACAGGAACAACAACACCTTCATATCTATCTTAGATAGAAGATGCTTTCAATATGAACAAATGACAACTGGAAATGAGCTCAAACTTTCCACCATATGTTGGGTGGATCCCCAAATTAGCATTGCATCAGGCTCATTAGGCTCTTGCAGGAAGATTCTGTTGTTCCGAAGTGGTCCAGTATATTTATCTAATTTATCTACACAACATGCACTACGTGGCTTTTTTTTTATCTTACCAGTACATTCATTCGTTCAGCTGCTGCAATGGCAACACTCAGCTTCCTCTCATCCTCTTCCCGTTCTTCCTCTATCACACCTAACCTGTGATAGAAACAGATAGAAGAGATGCTTATACCCAGTTATGTGACCAGAAATATAATTAAAGCTTTAATATAATAATACACAAAGGGAATATGCACATTAGATTCATACCTGAAGGTGGCACTGGCGAGCTGCTCTTCTCTCACAGCCAGCAGATTCCTGAGTTCACTCACTTCAGCCTGCAGCATCGCGTTTTGGTCCTGGCTTTGGATAATGAAGTCTTCCAGGCGCTTTGCCATTTCCAGCTCACGGTCTGTTACCTGCTCTATCCCCATACGAAGTTCTGACAGCTCCTGAGCATGCTGGTATTTGAATTACACATTGACATTTTTTAAATGCAATACTGAAACCATACACTATGCAGAATATAGAATTACTATATGTCACTTTAGTGTTGAGCAGGTAAGACATACTCTGTCCAGCAGGTTGAACTCCTCATTCTCAGTCTTCAGCTCACTCGACTCTCTGCTCTGACTGACTTTGATCCAGGGAACTGGTGCAGGTGGACGTTTAATACTGGCATTCTGAAACAAATTAACCACATAATATTATTCAGTCTCGGTGTTAACAGAAAACATAAAAAACTCTTCAAATAACAAGACTTCAGTAGCCAAAATAGCCAGGCTACACTCACAGTTCCTCTTTATACTCACAGTATTTGGTGATGAGATAAGTGGTTCATTCGTCTGCGTCTCTTGTTCATTTTCAGATGTTGGCAGAGCTTCAGAACTAGTCTGCCTTTTCAAGGCGTGTTTTGCTTGACCAGGACGTCTGTGTGGAGCACTCTGAGTTCTGGCAACTGGCTTCCTCCGAGTTCTGCCATCTCTGTTAAATAAATGAATGACTATGTCATTAAAGTGCTGCACATTAAATGATGGAATTTGGAAAATCAGCAAGTTAAATCTGCTTTTATATCTATTGTACACCATAAGATAAAGCTTTATTGTCATTGTACAGTCACACTTGGTATAACAGTACAACGAAATTGCATGGGTACACACATTGAATGGCATTTTCTGTATATTCTGAATTGAGCAAAGGTACCTGCCAGTCAGTATCGTCAGTGGGCTTTGACATAATCAAAGTGTACAGCACTTCTTTTGCATATGTTGTAAGTACTAACATCCAAGGTTCAGTCATTCAGTCATTGGATCGCTTTGGAAACCCCTCATCATAGGCTGTGGGTAGTGACCAGATTGAGGCTGTGGATTTAATGTATGTGTATGTGGTACCATCTTGACCATGTGTACACGTATGTGCACATGTACTGTGCTTACAGTTGGCTCAAGCAACATATTTTAGGAGTTCTAATATTTACTAATTACTATTACTAATTTATCACATTATTTTATTAAAATAATAAGTGTTCTAGTGTTTTCCATATAATTAGACTGCACCATTTTCTCTTATGACATGCTGAAAAAATAGCCAGATACCAGCTTGTGGAAGCGTTCCTGAAGAATCTTAGCCCATTCCTCTTGGGCAATGGCCTCCTCTAATACTGTGTGCTGCCAGCACCTTCTTCAAATGCAATTTCAGATTTTCTATAGGGTTTAAGTCAGGTGACAGGTGATAATTGTCCTGTTAAAAGGTCCACTGACCATTGCCCAAGCTTCAGCTTCCTCTCAGAAGGCTTGATGTTTTATCTTATGATGTCTTGGCACTTGATTTACTCTATCTTGCCTTCCACATGCTGCAGGTTTTCAGTGCAAGAGGAAGCAAAGCAGTCCCAGAGCCTCACCAAGCCACCATCATGCTTCACTGTAGGGTGGGTGTTCTCCCTACAGTTTCACCACATGAAAATGACACTGAAAAAGCAATCTTGGCTGAGCCTAGCACTATCATACCCATTTTGCTGGCCTTTGGACTCCACCGCAATATGCTGGAGGGATGACTTGTGGGGGCTGTACTTGGCCAAGTCTTTAGGAGGAACATACACTGGCTTGGCTTGGTCCATTTGGCTGCAAGAAATAGCCTGCTTAAGTAACAAGTAACAACTACATGTTCAAGTTTTTAATATATCATATGTTACTGATGGTTCAAATAAGACAGACCCTCAACATACTGTACCTTTTAATTATGATCTGAGGTGCTTCAGGGCCCAGTGATTCTGTTATCTGGTTCAGAATCAATGGGAGAGGGTGCAACTTGTCAATTGTGTCCTAAGGAAGAAAGAAGCTGCCAATTAGGTCCCATTTTGTTACTGTATCAGTCTCAGTGATTAATATCTTGATACCTTCTATAGATAAGAAAAATGCCCTTAAGATAAGCAGTAAGAACATACAGTAAATGAAAGTATTCAGTTCAATCTGCAGTTTTCTATACAGGTGTTTTAAAGCCCTATTTATGATCCGAGGTGCTTTGGATTAAAATCTGTGCTTTAGCTTCAGTGGAACATTGAGTTTGTTAATGCCACTTTATCAATTTAAAGTGATCATTAGAAAATTCTTTTACAATTATGTTAACACAGTTGTTGTCAAGGAATTTCTACGATACCCCATGGTTTGGGTTATGGTTTCTTAAGCAATGTGACCATCTGTCATGCAATTCTGATATTGGCCTCTTAAAGATACTGTCATATTCAATACTTTGTACTGTTTGGTACAAACTAAAATTCTAAAATGCAGTAGTTTGGCCACTGAACAGCAGCAAACATGCCTTCAAATACAGCTGCACAAATGGGTTAGGGGCACAGTAGCTAAACCAACACCATAAATCTTGCTATTTCCTGTGTATGCAAGTCCATCAATTGGTTCAACAACAAAACTTTACGACAACAACTACTAAACTGGACCCACTGGTTTTCCATCCTACCTGGTCCTTCTGATAGATTATGTCAACCAGCAAGCCGTGGAGCACTGCCAAGCGCAGAGGCAGGTCTACATAGCCATCAAAGGAAGTCATTGCGATTTCATTATCTACATTAGACACTGTTTGGAGGAAACCCCTCATTCCATCCCAGTGCTGTTGCAGGAATTCATTCATAAAGAGCATGTACTCCTCCTTTTCACCAAACCTACAGCAAAACAAAACATTGTATCAAGCCAGAAATTTGAAATGATGTATTAATTAATGATGTATTCTAAATTGTAAATAAGAAGCTACTCACAGGGTGAAGTTGGCCAGATTCTGGATGACTTTGGCTGTTAAGGTAAGGGTACGTAAGGTGTTTGGCTCTGGATAAGGCTGTGTCAGACCAAAAAGAGAAGGGCTCAGAATAGCAGGACATAAGAAACGAAGGAAGAGGGAAGCAGAGATGAGACGCTGGCCGATTTCTGGTCTGCCTTTGTCTTCACACAACTCCACCCAGCTGGAGAAAATCTTATTTAGCTCTTCAGGAAAGGGTCTGAAAGCAGTAAGCATTCCAAGCATCAGATCTGTGAATTTTGATCAGCTTAAGCCTACTGTTGGCCTAAACATTTATGTCATTTCATATTTCTGTGGGGCGCTCCGCTCTCTCACCCATGGAGGTCAATAATCTTCTGCACCACATCCTCACAGGTTTCCCTCAAGTGCTTCTGGTTGTTTGACAGATCAGAGGGTGGGCATTTACGAGGGTCAACCTCACAGTTCTCCACTGAGGAATAAAGACGTGTGATAAAGTCCCCTGCAAACAGAATACACAGTTCAGCAAACCAAAGCATCAACCAATATCATAAACAGGAAGCCATCTTTAGGTTATGGTTTCCTACCTAGTGTATCAATGAGGTACTTCTGGCCAACTAGCTTCATATATTCATCTATAGCTTTAGTTGCCAGTGTGTTCTCTCTGAAAATCAGTGCCTCCCTCTCACCAAGACGCTCAACCTCCGCATTGCCCAAGTCAATGAGAAACTCCTGAAACATACACAAAACACATGTTAATATTATATTATTATACATTTTTGTTGTATTATTTCAGGTCGTATGTGAACGAAATTTCCCATATGAGCGACGTTAGCATTTGATGTATTTTGATGCATTTCATTCACCTTGGCCTTGCCGATACTCTGTAGTACATGGACCAGAGCTCCTGCCAGCTCTTCTTTCTCCTTCACATTCAGGAGTGGCTCCAGGCTTTGGCACATCTCCACGTAATCCACCGTGACATACTCAGCAAACTCTTTGTATTTCTCCATGGGCAACACCTGCAGATTCTGGAAACGAGCCTTGATGCGAAGTGAAGCCTGTGGCCCTAGGAGTTCTTTGTTGCTCGCTGAGCCTGAAGGCTTGTATGGAGTAATGGGATACCATTTCTCTTGGTAGGTCCTCCCTCTGATATCAGATAAAGGTATGGCCACGCTGCCCAAAGGGTGCAAAGTGGTCTCCTCTCGTGAGTGGCGTTTTTTCTTGGAGTCCTCTTCACGGAAGAGATGCAGGGTGATTTGGGAAACGCAGGGTAGGTTGTCTAGCTCAAAGAATTCACCCCAGAATAGCTGACACCCTCCAGTCACACCTACGCTAGCTCCTAGACCTCCAGAGGATCCAGAGGAGCTGTCCCCTGCCAGACTGGAGCGGTTAGATGGCTTGCCAACAGCCCTGCTGGTGGTGCGAGCAAACAGGGTACCATCCAGGTGTACTTCACAGTAATAACGCCGTTTCGCTGGCAGATCCTTGGCCTCATTTACCCACAGACTCAGGGAGTTCTCTGTGCGCTCAATATTATCCTATGAACATACATTTACATTTTTTTTAGCATTGTTGTTTAGTTTGACACATTTTGTTGGAACAAATGGACCAACAACTTACCTTATTGGGCTGTGCAGCCCGTCTTAAGTCTTCAATCCAGCGGTCCCGTTCGGCAGCTGAGGAGCAGCCAAAGCAGTGGGTGTTCTCCGAGTTGATCACCTATAAGTACAATAAAACCAACAGGAGAGTTTTAAAGTCACTGGAATAGGATGTTTCTTTAAAGCAGCATCGTAGGCAGAAAACACAAATCACAATGTACCTCAAAGCAGTACTTCTCCCCCAGAATGGAGCTGTGGACTGGCCTGATGACAGTGCTGGTGTCTGCACTCAGATCTAGACTCCCCATTGCACTGACTGGAATTGACACTGACTCCCGGGAGCCATAGTGCCTTAAAGATAAGCAAAATGTGATTTGTTCACCCTCATGGAGACACTACAGTGTGACAGTTAGTGCACTATTAAAATGTTGATGTAAACAACTTTAAATTTAAGTTCACTCAGGAAAACAAAGGAACATGTTTGAGTACTTAAGGACTGTACTGACTTTGATTTTTTAAAAAGCAGTGCACTATACCTGTTTCCTTTGTTTAGTCCCATTGGGTTTAGTTGCGTGTTGCTATTCCTCTTGGCCTTGTTCTCGAGACGTCTCTTGATTAGTGCCTGAAGATGGAGAAACATGGTCTATGATGATGGCAGTTCATGTATTCCATGACCAGGAAATGCAGGACTAGCTGACAGATTGTTATCACTTCTGTGTAATACTAACCCTCACGCCACCATCTTGGTTCTTTGGTCGAGAACCACCGGACAGACCCACATGGTCAGGGCTACAATCTAGGCATGGGCAAGAAATTATATTGAAAATAATGTCAAAAAATGATTTTGAATGAAATCATTTTTACGTACATGTTGCTGCTTTTATATATTGTAAAACAGATTATACAATATATGTCAGTATTTATAATTTATGTAATTATTTTTTCCTGTTATGGGTTAGGTTGTTTATATCTTTCTATCTTTCTGCAGTTTTTTTAATTAATTTAGTTCCAGGCAACTGTTTGGTTGACTGCGTAAATTTTAGCTGATTAAAGATAAAGAAAAAAAAAATATGGCAAGTAATATTAGCAAATACATTCAGATTAGGCCACACAGGATGTGGTTTTCAACTGGAGCTGCAACCATTTAAAGCTTAACAAGTGTATGTAGTTTACAACAAGACATATGAAAAGCATATTTGCAGGGGATAGAATTAAAAAACATATTATGCTATAGTTTTCTTTAAGTTTTATCTTCAGTACCACTGCTTTTAGTAATAAAAATAATAATAACGACATACTTTATTGATCCCCTTCGAGAAATGATTATAACTTGCAAGAAAGGATAAGAATTTACAAGCTTACTTTCAGGATGGATTTTCTCTATTTTTTTTGCTTACCCAAATCACCACCACAAACAAACCAGCGTCTAAATCCCATCATTTAGTCCAGAGAGGTTCCAAAGTCTTGTTACTTCGATTGCTGTCCTTTTAACATTGCCCGCCCCTCTTCATTAACAAACGGTGGAGATGACACCAAGCAAACCAGTCAGAACAATGAAGAATCAGTCACTTCCACTGTGCAATCTTCAGTTCTTCTTCTGTGCTTAACGCCAGAGTTGATTGGAAGCAGATACTAACTACTCTCTTTGCAAGCTTTCATTGGACTGTTAGAGCACCCAGACGTGATGCTATCGTGCCCAAACAACATAGAGGAAGTGATTTGACAGTCGCTCACATGTATAAACATTCAGCTATTTCCTCTGTGAGTTTCTGCAGAATTAGTGTAATGGTGATGTCAGTTAGTACGTGGTATGCTGTTGATGTTTGGCCCTGATGGTTTTGCTTAATGTTCACCGCATTTTAAAATGAAAAATTAGTTTTTTATTTTGCCTTATATACAAATATGCATTGTGTGTGTGTGTGTGTGTGTGTGTGTGTGCGAATGTATCATATAATAACCTGCGTCGATATCTACGAGGTTCTGCATGCTGAGGTTGGACAGGCAGCTACTGACACGGTTTCGGGTCCACATTGTTGGCTGAGTAAAACACACATACACACATTTAGTCTATCAAAATAAAACAGCTTTCATAATTTTATGTTGCGCTTTTTGCAGTGAAAACATTTGATATGAATGTTTTACATTTGCATTGCATCTACACTTTCGTTGAACCTTGAGGTTGGTGAATGTTGTGTATGTTTATCTTAGTACCTCTTCCTCTGGGGATATGAGAATTTGTCCAGCTTCAAGGACACAGTTGCTTATGTCCCACAAGGGGACCTCCTGAGGTGGGGCCCATTGTAATCTTGGGAGTTCTGTGGGTATAGCTGGTGTCCCTTCACCCTCATCCACATCTGCCACACAAGCGGACATGTGAACACACAGACACACACTGATATTCATCGCCACAGAGTTTCTCAAGAATTCTGTTCTGTTCTCTGTCCACACAACACAGTCACTTACAAAATACAGCCTGCTGAATAAATAATAAACCATATAAACCATATCCTTTATATTATGTGGATATTGCTGGGGCTTAATTGCTTATGCACATCCTTGCCCATGTTTGTTTTTTATTGTTGGTAATTATAACATGATACCACTTATCTCCCACAGCACTTGGCCACTCCCATTTGTGGAGGCACTACCGATGCTATCACTCTCTTTTCATGACACACCAGGATGAACAACGCACATCCTGTGCTTTCTTGATGTACACGTCTTTTAGTATGTATTTGAATGGTAGCCTACTAGAAGTTTCAATTTGATCCTTTTAAACAGGCTTTATTGGCACAATAGTTTGTGTTTTTCTAAGGTAATGCAGAGATTAACAAACAACAAGTAAATGCAAATACAGGTGAAAAAAACAAAGGGGTGTTTTAATTATATTTCTAGGAGTAGCAATGCAACATAGATGCAGTAGATTATCCATTTCCCTCCTTCATAACCAAGCTTATTCTTAGTCCAGATGTCTGTGTGCCTTTCTCTATCACAGTCAGGTTATTGTTGCCTAGTCTGCGTGTCGTCATTGTTTTTCTGCTGCTGTGGTCTGGTAGGCTGCTGTAGTACACTGTCAGCTGAGGCCCAAATTTGTACCATGTACATGTACCATGTTTGTATTGTAAACTTTGGCCTAACTGTCTGCCGCTCATAATGTAGCTGAGGTTTCTAATTTTACTAAAGGAAAGTTTGCGGCTGCAGTCTGGCTAAGTGGAGTCCTTTTAATTTACAACTACAGTTGCACTGAAAATAAAACAGCCCTCATTGCAACTGAGGCGTATTGGCAAAAATGTACAAACTTTCAGCTGTTTGCAATGAACAAACCAAACAAGAACAATTTAAATAATGCAAAAAAACAATGTTAGAAGTGGATCCTCTAAATTCAACACAAGAGGTAACTCTTAGTGAGTACTGCAGTCTCAAAATTATTTAACTTTCCAAAGAAAAATAAATTCACACATTTGCAAATCAGGTATTCTCTTCAGCACACCTGATGCAAGCAGGGATTGGTTAATTGTATCAAGTGGGTAAAGAATACATCAAATACCTAAACTAGCCTGGGATTTTTGGGTGTCATATTTGACTGCAAGGTAGAAATAAGGCCAAGTCAAACGAATTGTCATAAGAGAAAAGACCTTGGCCTTTTACAAAACTAGTGTTCCTAGAGACACCATTGGAAGCATAGTTCATAGTTTAAATTATTCAAATATCAGGACGTCTTAGCAGAAACCATCAAGCTGTCTGAGGAGGCTGACGCTTGGGTGTCATTGGACCTTCCAACAGGACAATGATTCAGAGCAAGTATCTGAAGTTTAGTTGCAACCTGGATGACTGAATATACAGACATACCACATAGTCCCCAAATTAAGGGGTTGGTTGCAGAAAAAGCCCTGGAAGGTTTGAGAGTGACTATCACAGTCACCTGATTTGAACCCTATTGAAAATCACTGGTGGGATTTGAAGAAGTCAGTTGCAGCATGAAAACCCAAGAACCCAAACGCAAGAGTGCGACTGTATTATATTTGTAGGCCACAAGCATTAACTGATCCATGTTTCAGGATTTCTTAAGAGAAAATTTTTTTATCAATGTTTCAATTTCTTTTGTACATAACAGCCTGTACAGTATGTCAGGTTGTAATTGGATTTCTGCTGTGAATTCACTATCTAGATTAGAAAACCTGTGTTCATTCAGCTGTGAGTTTCATCTTGGCAAACCAGAAGTTTCCTGTGGGAGTGGTTTGTAAATCTATGTGTGAAATTCAAGTGGTTGGTTTGTTGTTTTTTCGGTTAAGGCTACTTTAAATTTCGGTGCCATTTCTCTGCAGATTTGACCTTTTTTTGAAAGCAATGGTTTTCATTTTGTCACGTTCACCATGAAAGCACTGCCTAATGACACTAGTGACATTGACGCGTTCTGAAAAAGCCAGGTGCACTAATACTGAAGTTAATTTGCATTTATATAAGTTAGGATTACAATTATACTCCTGCTTAACACCACAATTGTTGCTTCACACCCACACAGAACAGTGATTTTTTTACAATGATTGTATGTGTGTGATTAACTCACATCAACATTTTAAAATGTCTTCTTCTGTGAACTGTTTTTGTAAATTGTTTTGATTTTAAAATTTTGTTTTCTATTTGACCTGACACCACATTCAAGATTTTATAGTAACTTAATAGCTTTTCCCAGAATTTAAACCCAGGGACTCTTCAGTTAACTGAACTGTTTTTGCAGACAATGCTAGCTTTACTCTTGGGGTGGTACTACATACAGTTAAAGGAAATCATGCTTGAACCACATGGGGCAACCATTTATCTATGTGACCCAACATTACAGAATGCAATTTATATGTGGATACTTTTTTACCCATTGTGGGCCATGTTTAACATATTAAAAGTTCACTACAGATATGAGAACAATAATTTCACCAACCAAGCCTAATGTAAAAGTAGAGATTACATGGCATTACCTTGCAGCAATGTCGGGCTGCTGCTCTGACTCTGCAGCTTAGGCCTCTTGAGCTTTTGGGACATAACCCGCATATACTTTTTTAGGAGCGCCCCTCCGCCTCCTTTTTGAGCAGGATCTGTGGAGGAGACCCCTGAGGCCTCTGCAGCAGCTGAGGATGAAGCTGCATTAGCTGTGTTGGCTGTGTTAGAGGAAGGCGACAGGGCTGAAAACAATGATCCCGGGGGCTCCGACAGGGCCCTTCTGAAGGGGTTCTTTCTGTTAGCTTTGGTGCTTTTTTCTGGCTTGGTACCTTCTCCACCTTTGCCAGTGGAAAGATTTTTATCTCCAGGGTCCTCGCTCAGGGCCTTCCGCCAGTTTTGCATTTTGTTCCATTTGTTGGTAGAAGCCTTCTGAATTCTATCCAGTGTAGATGTGGCAGAAGCTGCAGCGCCTTCTCCTTCTTCTTTCACCTCATTGAGAGTTCCCTTGGAGCCAGTATGCCATTTGTATGTGTTGAGTGGGTCAGTGGCCTCTGATGTTTGCCCTTGAGGAGGCTCCACAGGAGCTTCTTTGTCCTTCTCTGGCGATCCCTCCTTTGGTGGCTGCTGAGCTGCAGGCTCTGAATCTTTCTCCTCAGTACCCATTTCTGAATTTTTTAAGCGTTTGACTCAAATTTCTCTCCTCTTTGTCTCTGCTCTCTGTGATGCATCAAAAAAAAATTAAACTCAAAGATCTTCAAAGGAGATCAGTCTGTCCCGCTCTGAGAATCGTTTTCTGCGTTAAGGTAGTCCTCTGTTTCTCTCGTTTCCTGTCTTGCAAGACGTTATCCGGCAATAACATGCAACTAGCTGCTCTGCGTGTGGTTGCTTTGCTGCAACTCCTCTCTCACTCATGAGCTTTTTGCTTCCTCATGAAATGACACAGAGAAGTTTACCTATTTACTGAAATCTCACTTTTTTTTTTTGTCTGCTCTGTATTTTCATCTAATACTTCCCTTCTTCTTCACTTCCTGTTCTGCATTTATGTTTTTGTCCTCCAGAACAAACTCTGTGCCATATCCCTTTAAACTATGTATGATTTCTTTATATGTGCATTAACTCCACTCAGAAAGTTCCTTTTTTTTCAAAGTGTGATTTGAGGTTCTGTAGTCCTGTTATTAGTAGTTACCAGCTCAGCACCTTCACCTCAAAGGAAACCTGTTTGTCTGACTGTTATTGAGTCATTTAGTTCATCACTATATGAGAAATGTGGTTTTTCATTGAAAGGCATACACTGTCATTTCCCCAAATGTCTTGTGTTTTTCCTATCAAGATATTTAATGATTGAAAGTAAGGTTAAAGTAAAAATATCCAAATACAGAAGAAAATCTCTAACAAAAAATAAGCAATTTTGCATGTTAGGGTCTAGCTGCAGTTTGACCATGACTCTTATCAAGATGATAAGTAGAAGAGTGATACTATGCATCTGATAGCATGTGCTACCTGTGGGCGTATAAGTTGTTGACTGTTAAAATCGGTTTCCTGTCTAAGTGAGGCTTCACTTCCTGCTGACATTGGTTTGTCAGACTCTGAAAACCACTTCCTGCACTTGTGCTGCTCTCTGCTCATACACACCTGCAGGATATTTATATGTCCTGGCAAGCCGAGTTGTCAACAGCAGTGTCAGTCATTGCCTGTGATTTTAAATATAACTGGACTCCAGAACTCTAGTATCATGGCATTCAAATATGTAATGTACAATATGTTAACTACTTATTTCAAACTTGTTGAAGAAGAAGAACCAGTTTTATGAGGCTGATGAAGTGTCCATTTTTGTTTTGTCTTCTAAGGGCCCTCTGGTGGTCGTGTTTAGGTATTGAAAATTAAGTATTGTAATATTTCTAAAAACTGTTAAAGCTGCAATGATTCATTGATTAGTAAATCAATAGGAAATGAATAAGCAGCTATTCTAAATGTTCTAATGTCATCCTGGGAATTCTGTCTATACAAAATGTCAATTAGATTATTAGATTATCACTCTCAATAAATGACAGAAATAAATGAAGTGAAGTGATCGTCTGATCTCACCAGAAAAATCTGGGAATTAATAAAGTTACTTCAAAATCTCGGTCCTACCCAGATGATCACCAGACTTGCCAGAAGCACATTTTAGTGCCACTAAAATGCTAATTCTTAACTCTCCTTCATAAAATGCCACCTGCTATATTTCTTACCTATTCTCTTTGTTGGAACTGAGGATAATACAGATCTAGTTTTATCAAGACACTGAAGAAGGTGAGACACCCCACTCACTGCAGCCATACTTCCAAATATCTTGAGGTCCGCCTTTTCCCAAGACTTGAGGTGGGAGAACAACTTAATCCTAAATAGGCCCAGCAGAGGCAGCAGAGGATCAGCAGCTACCACAGCAGCTGCTGATCCCTCCCAGTCTCCAGGACTTGTACACATCTAATGACCTTTTCCAGAGTCTCCCCTCTGGCATGTGCTACAGGGCTTTGTTTGCTGTTTGAGTCCAGACACTGGAACAGTTTATTTCCGCTGTCCATCACAGCCATGATAACAACATCCTACTCTTACATATTTCAGCAAGAACGCATGTACTCTGTCAGTTGACCTGGTCTTTGCTGCTGCTTATACTCAAACACTACAGCCCCACACAAGGACAAAACGCTCAGCTTAAGTACAAAAGAAATTGTGTTACGTCTGCAACGCACACTTGCACCTTGGTTTGTTTTCTTTATGTTAGTTTTATATGATCTGTAGCTGTGATTTTTATATTGGCTTTATTTTATTTACTATTGAGCACATTTTGAGATGTGCTATATAGATAAAGTTCATTATTATTATTATTATTATTGTTGTTGTCGTTGTTGCTATCCTGCTTAGTTTTAGCAGAAGGAAATGGACTGGCTAACTATAATGATATAGGGTTAAAATATGTAACATTTGGTGTTTTTATATGTAAAATCATATGAACTGTGAGCATTTAACCTGCCATTAACTTTATCATTGTATATCCATGTAGCTGAACAAGCACAAACAGTCAACAGTGGAGAGGAAAAACTCACTTTAACGGAAAAACCTCCAGAAGTATCAGGCTCAGGGTGCGTTGGCCATCTGCCTCTACCGGTTGGGGTGAGTGGAGAGCTATCATTGAAACACATTTAACTTAGATTAGCTTAAAGTTACTTTACCTCATGATTTGCCTCCTAGATGCAGTTTGCTGTAACTGCAAACGTTGTCCAGCAGAGGACACTGACTACACATCCACATCAGGTCATACAGTTTATCCTTTGTTTCCTACACAGTACAAACACTTTATATTCTGCCGTCTACTTTTCGATAATTGGTTACAATTGACTCATAAGAACTCATAAGTAGATAAGAACACATGTTTTCTGTCAAACTCTGAAGAGCCTGTGACGTATCACAGTTTCAACATCGGTTGCCTGTTTTTCCCCCCACAACAAAGGAACATTTATGTGAGGAAAGTATGCAGGGACAGAGAGAGGAATGGCTTTTCAGTTCTAAAAAAGACACTGATCTGATGGCAAAATGCATCAACAACTGGAACGCCCACTTTATGTACTACATATAGGTACACCTTATGCTTAATACATATAGAAATGTATTTAGAGCTATAAGCAAATATTGAAAGAGTGCAGGTAAAGCAGGGACACTAACAGATGACAAGAATCTACGACTTGATCTGAATCTGGGACATTACAGTGACATTGTTCGTCCTGTTTGTCCTCCACGCGTGTTAAACCACCAAACAAGACACAGCATGATGACCTTTTAAAATGAGCTGTGGTATTCACTGCTCCATCCTGTTTTCATGGGTATGGCAATGAATGCTGCATTACTTTTGTATAATGGATTCACAAAGGACCCTATTCTCAATAAAGTCTCATTATGTTACCATACAATGACATTTTTTCATTTTGCAATGTTAAGTGCTGTGGTTCTTTAACATTTCGTGCAGTGCCAAACCTCAGCGTAAGATGTGGGAACTCAACTGACCCGCCCTTAGAAACACAATCGCCTTAATGCTATCATCCGCCGCCATCGCCACTAAACCTCTTACATAATTAGGATGTGAATTCAGCTCTGAGGACTAAACAGAAGCTTATAGGCCACAGATGTATTTGTGCAACAACAAGGAAAAAACACACAAGCCTGAAATGAAGATGGGCAACAAATGTTACAGTAAAACGTGTTTTATTTTGATATTATTACCCTAAGATTAGCTACTTTCTAGGTAACATGCTGTCTACTGTAACACTCCACAATTAAATCCTGTTTAAATCTGCGCAACAGCAGAGCTCCTATGTTTCCTGTGTGTAACATAGCTGTCAATATACCGCGCTGTTTATAGGACATTGCAAAGCTTGCTTTACACTCCGGCAATGCAGTAGCTATCAGATTCCAGCACCATCATTTATTACCTGGCCTGAAATAGCTTACCACTGTCCATGAGGTACTGGGGTGTTTGGCATCTCACTAAGGTCACACTTTTTTTCTCTGAGGGTATCTAAAACCAAAGAAACTCCTCTAGATGGACACATGCTGACGTTCTATACTGCTAAACAAACACTGTCTTTGGTGTCATCCACTGCTGTCTAATTGAAGCTCATACTTT
>OMLM01014398.1:0-17549 GCA_900302695.1 Helostoma temminkii
TCCTGCCCGGTCTGTGCGCTCCGACGCCACCGGAGGCCCGAACAGTCCGACGCCGACTCGACCTCCCGAACAAACGTGAGCTTCTTCCCACCTCCGGTTACAGAGGACACCGAGTCCAAAGCTCCGTGAAGGAGCTTACCTTCGCTCGGTCGGGCTGACCTCGGGTACCGCTGGTTCGCCGCGGAGGATGAGGCTGTCCGGTCCGGTCAGCATCACCGTCAGTGAGGAGAGCTTGTCCTGCCTCCTCCCTGTTCAGAACCACTTAAAGTTCTAACTCCTGTCCGCCCAGTCGCTGCTCTTCCTATCAAACTGGGCTCAGCGGCAACAGAAACGCGATATTCGTCGCCGCTGCCGGGGAATCCCTCTGGCCCCTCCTCCCACCCGGAGCCTCCTCAGGCGGGTGGAGCAGCACCACCGGGTCCCGGAGTCACATCCGACCCAGTTTCTGTGTTACCGGACTGTGTCACGCTGATCCCATTTGGACCTGACGTGTACGTGTATGGACATGTTTTCAGAACCGCGTTCAGAACCACAGACAGCGACAGTGGGACCAGGGGCGCGACTAGGAAATGCACATGCGGGGGGCCAGGGCACCAGCGAAACAAAGGGGGGCACTTCTACCGGCCGAGGCAGATGGCCGTCCGTCCTGTGGTTTCTTATATTTACATCACATTACATTTACATTAATGTAATAATGGCTGAAGCGACTGACAGTGACAAAAAAATCAGAAGAAGTGGGTCATTAGGTACATTTCATAGGTAGGACTGTAGGCCTGAATGAGGGGGCTGAGGTGGACAGGTGCAGGTACAGGTGGACCATCCTGCAGGAAGAGTCAGGACCTTGAACCTGAAGCCAGTGCAGAGATCTGAGCAGTGGGGTGATCAAAAATAAGACGTGCTGCTGCGTTTTGGATCATGTGGAAGGGTTTGATAGTTCTGATGGTAACACTGTCCCCTGACATTCTGTTTCCTCTCCACTGTCTCTGGTGCTGCTCAGTGGGATTGTTGGGTTTTCTGTATAATTCAATCCACACTTTAACCTTTTACTTTAATCCTCTGTGCATGGAGATGAATACATGAATATGTCCAGTCTCACCATTTTACCTGCGGACACTTGATGACACATCATCTAACATACTCACGTATTTTTGTAAACAGGTGAACTCACATTAAATACAAGTCGTGCGAGTTTGTTGTTTCTCTGCTGTGGGACAAAACTTTACTGCTGGAGGCTCGAGAGCAACGTCTGTTTAAAAGCTTCAGAAATCACAAGGTGAACATGGTTTTGTTTTCCAGGTGTCTGCAGAGATGGTGACGTTAAATTAGAGTGGGACTAGACACAAACACTTAATGTTACAGTCATGTGGGATGAAGCTGGTGTACAGCATAAATGTAGACTGAAGAAGCGACAAACAGCTCAAGTTTTAATATTTGTTGTCACGGTTCAATATTAACACCAAGTTTAACTTAGTATAAAAATCTTTAACAACAAACTGAGTCATTAGAGGCTTTAAGTCTTAATATAACGTTCATTAAAGCATAATAATAAAAAAATCTACGTTAACATTTAGTGGGTGATTTAAAACCAAACTGTGGAAACACAACCTGAAGCTTTTCACATAGGACACATGAGGTTTGTTAGCATTTAGCTAACGAAAGTGTTTACATTTATAATCTGAACTCAGAAAATATAAAACATTTTCAGTTTAGTCAAAATGACAAAAAAAGTCAGTGAGCAGTGATAATTCTGCAGACGTCTGTTCACGTCATTTCAGTTTCATGACGTCAAACTACACGGACACTGAAACGGTCCAGGATGCAGTCGTCCTCTTTGTTGTCTCGGCCCCGGATTTTCCCGACCCCAGAGGTCAGTAAGGTTAAACCATGGAGATTTTGGGCAACGTTAAAAATGTGTTTAAAAACAGTTCTGCATGGTTGTTCATGGACTGGACTGGACTGGACTGGACTGGGTCCTTTAAAGGGTTCGAGTTAACACCACACAGCTGAACCACACTGAAGTAACTTTAAAGTTTAACACTTCAGCACTAGTTAAACATTAACTCTCACGCTGTAAGTTAATATATATAAACAAAGACACTTAATTTAACATATATACACCACATTAAAAATATAAAGGCCTGTTTTTAGGAAACTGTTTCAATAACAACTTTCTACATAACTTAATTTCATACCAGGATGAAATTATCATTTGTAACTACATTTAGCCTTGAACAATGAAAATGGCTCCACAGTTATAAAAGTGACAAAAATATTAATACATCCAGAATTTCACTAGTAAATTGTTTACAAATATTTGGATATCAAACTGAGAATGTTTTATATTTGAGAATATTTTATATTTGACAGAAGCAACAAAACAGAACTGCTCTAGTCCCAGTTTTCCCAGTTCAGCTGCTTCTTCTGAACCGCTAAGAACCCGGAAGTTTCCTCTGCTCTTTAGCTTGTCCATGACTTCCAGTAACTATCTGGAAACTTTACCAGCGTTTCTGAACATCTCCCTCATCTTAATCTGTTCCCAGTAAAGCTGGATTACACTGACTGGATTCTGAACCAGAGCTGTAGACCCAAGAAGACCCAGTAAGGTTCAGTGTGGTCCGATATGAACATAGATCAGTCTGATCAACAGTTAACAGGATGCTGTATACTAACACAGTCATAGTATCACAGTTGTGTCTGGGCTTCATAAACAGAACCTGGGATAAGAGAAGAAACAGGAAGTGACTCACCTTCAGCCTTCTTGTGTTTGTATCATCCTGTGATCGACAGCAGGCGACTCTTTGGCAGAGCCGTTGCATAACGTCGTGCTGGGGATTAGGACTTTCACTGTTTTTATGTAACATACGGTCCGAGCTGCCCACACAGCCGTGACCTCAGCCCAGACGCAGCAGGAAATCAAACCGGGCCCACGTTGACCAGAGAGGCTGGTCTGCGTCCACATGTCTTCTCTGTCAACAACAAGGAATTAGATTGATTCCATCTTTCCGTCAGTGGATAAACTGGCTGCAGATGTTTGCGCCGCTTCCGACTGAAACGTCTCAACAAACATGATGAATTTCAGTAAAACATTTTAACTCTTCCTGGTTTAGGTTTTTAGTTTCCGTGTGTTGGAATTAAACTGCTGGATTTTCTATTATGAATGTAATGAGGAGGTTGCTGTTAAAGCAATGTTTCATAGTACTAATACCTTTGTACTGTAGTATTACTGCTCACACTGAAGTAAATCCGACAGCTTTTGCAGCATTTGTTGATTTGACAACACAAAACAAAACAAGTGGAACCAGAATATAAGATGTTTTATGTTTATTAGTCCAATCAGTGGAGGTGGAGGCCTTTCTGCTGCGTTCAGAGAAAGTCCCAGCAGCAGGCTGTCATTTGTCAGATTAAATGGAGCTGTCTGGCTGCCAGTCCACAGCCACATCATCTCCCTGCTGATGGCAGCGCTTTGTTCTGAGGTCTGCGTAGAACCTGACGGACACAACTCGCAGCACCGTCAGCGCCGTCTCCTCCAGAGGCAGAGACTATCGATTTCTGACCGTAAAAGGCCAAGAGCAGGTGGAAGTCTGCAGACGCGCTCGTGTCGTCACGGTCGCTGTATGAACTGCTGCTTTCTCTTCCTCTTATGTAATGACTTTAATCCCTCGCAGAGTAACAGCTGCTCAGTTTGTTTGGAGCAAGAGTTGGTTCTCTACTGTCGCACAGAGCCACAGCACAAACACTCACAGCTACACTTATAGGGATGTTTGTTGCTTCTTCCTGCTTCTGCTTCTGCTGATTCTCAGCAACATAACGTGTGTTTAGATAATTTAGATAAACACACAACGTGCTAAAGTGTCTTCAGCACATTTACTCTCTCTCTCTCTCTCATACACACACTGAAGTGTCTTCAGAGGAAAAACTAGAAGAAGCTAGGAAGAGACAAGTGAGGGAAACATAGATGCCTTTAAGGAAATTGTGATTCACTCACCCTCTGTGGAAAGAGCGCAGGTGAAACTGGACCCCCTCTGGCTCTGTGCACCAAAATGGCGGCTGGTGTAGAACTCAGGCCAGTGGGTAGTGTTAGTGAAAATGTTTCTTTAACTTTACATCTCACAACAAAAACAGCAGACGGTTCAGCTGGACTCAAACTCTGCTCTGTGGGGCAAAAGGATCATTTCTGTGACCCACCAACAGGATTCATACATCACTGCTCTTCTGCAGTTCATCAAACTTTAAGGCTAAAGCTTAAAATTAGAGATTAAAACAATAATTACATATTTTTTTATTTATAAACTTGTACAACATCACATGTGTTGTGAATGTCCAGACAAATACACGTCTCTTTTTTAAGCCTTTTTGGTCCCGAGGAAGGAGGAAGACATAACGTCCATGTCCACATGTCACACACGGCTCATAACTGTGGGTCCATTTCTCATCTTAAGTACGTGGAGTTCATAAATAGTCTTAGGCTGCCATAGATCACTACCCAGCTCTGCCAGCCAGACTCTACCCATCCGTAGTCCTTCCCTCATCCCTCAGTCTCACTGCTTTCTAGCTGTGATAATGAAAATACCTTCAGCTCCTCTCCCCTATGCATAATAATAAAAAATAGCAGAGCGAACAATAAATAATAATGAATGTACAGTTAACTGTTCAGTAAAGTTATTGCACTTGGGAAGAAGCTGTTTGTCCGTGTGTGTGTGGTTCTGAACCTCCTGCCAGACGGCAGCAGCTCAAACAGTCCATGTTCTGGGTGGGTGGGGTCTCTGAGGTGTTCGGTTCCTGGAGAGAGGGCAGGTAGAAGCAGCTGCTGATACAACAGCTGGACTGAATAAGGACAAATCCTTCAAAGTTTGTTTTCATACGAGTCATAATTTTCAGTTTTAAAACCACATTTTTCATATTTAAAATGTATTTTCAAACATTCAAAGTTTCAGTGCTGCCAGTTGTGACTCCATTTCATCCAGGATATTATGTCCAATAACAGAGTCATGCAGACGACTCACTGACCTGAGTGGGGAAGACAGACTGTGGGGTCAATCAGTGCTGCAAATGACTTATGGGGAGGAAAAAAGAGACCAGTAAGGAAAGGTTAGCCTGTCAAGTGGATTTCATAAACGTTACTCATAGTGTGATGATGGCAGTTATAATGAAGGGAAGCAAAACCTTCCGCTGCCTGTTTGACATTAAGTTATCAGTTTAGCTCTCCAGTAAAGAGCCCTGCGCCGACACTTTGGATGCAAATTTATGTCGAGCAGATCACCACATGTTAAGGGAACAATTAACTTACTCTGCCTTAATCCTCAGGTCTGTGAGACAGAGAAGCTCAGACCTCTACAGGAATCAGCTTCAGGGACCCAGGAGGGGAAAGTGCCTCAGCTGGTGACCCCGTCATAAACAGGGATGCTTACACTGCTCTTTACATAATCCTCTGCTTCTCTGCACAGTCCTGCAGTATCACCACCAAGAGAGTGCAACAAAAGGCCTCAGCAGGGATTTCCTGTCACAGTAAAGTCTGGTAGTTCAGGTACAGATTCACAGGTTTGTGCTACAGATGAGGAAAGAAATCAGCTTAACCTGATGTAAACAGGGCTTCCTGACACACTTATGTAACTGCTTTAAGAATCAGTTATGCTGTTTCTTTAATCATTGGAGGTGAATGTATATTTATATTTTCTGATCATTTCTGCTGACCAGGAACATTAAAAACATGTGGTTTAAGCCACAGGGTTGTTGTGTGTGACACCATGTGTTTTCTACACTTCTTTTGTTGAATCTGTTAGTTTGCTGCTAATCGTGGAACCAATTAAAACTAGAACCGGACTTTACAGGTAGATAATGAGCCGACCTGACAGTAATGACGTCGCTGACTCCAGGTGAGTTGAGCTTACTAGTTTACACTTTGTCCAAAGTTTGGACCATGTTCATATTTTACAGTCCAGGAAACAAAAATAAAAAAATAGTTTAAACCAGCGAACAAACAGGCTTGTTACCTTTACAGTTTTGGTGTCTGACGTCACACACCTGTATTCGACGCATTCAGTGATGCGTTAAAGGAACACAGAGCGTTGTAAAAACCAAAACTCTCTGAAAACAAAACACAGTAAATAAAACAGGTCCAGTTTGGATCCTACGTGTTCACTAACAGAACTTTATATTTCTGGCTCTTTACTCAAACCTCCTGGAAGGACATAAATAACGTTTTAAATACACAGTGAGATTCTCAACTCAAATTTGGAAATTTAACATTTATTTGTCACTTTAATCAAGAAAAAACAAAATCAGTTTTTTTCAGGGTGAACTGAAAGTTTGTACCTGGATACGATGAAACACAGCAACTGTAACAAAGCTGTGAAAACCAGAGCCTCGTTCAATGAATTTGACTTTTCAATTATTTTACTATCACACCTTGCACATATACTTTTCTGTAATGCTTCCTCCATTTTCTGAATAAACATTTAGTAAATTTGTTGTTCTCTTCATCTATCAAGTAAAATTCCTCCAGAAAGAAACAGGAGCAGGTTCTGCAGTAACTTCACTCTCATACTGTTGAATGTCAGAATCAGACCTGCTGGCTGCTTTACTTCCTCGTGTAACAATAGAAAACCTCTGAAGACACATTACATGGGTGTTGTTGTTTCTAATGGTTCATGAGCTGCTTTCATGTATGGATTTTGTGTTAGCTGCTGGATCAGATTCTTCACCGGCCTCCTCCTCACAGCTCTTTCACTTCAGCCTTTCATCATCTGTCTCCCACAATGATTTGGCGCCCTCTGTTGTAATGTGCAGCTACAACAAACTCAGTGTGAGGATTATGCTTGCTGATGTGGTGTCACACAGCTTCAGCCAGGACTGTATACAGTGACGAATAAATAAAAATACATTAGTCTACATTTCTTAGTAAGTAGTTACTCATGGCCCTGCGATAGACTGGCGACCTCTCCAGGGTGTAACCTGCCTCTCGCCCGTATGACAGCTGGGATAGGCTCCAGTACACCTGTGACCCCTACAGAGGCTAAGCGGTTCGGAAAATGCAAAAGCTGCCTGTTGTTCTTCCACTAACCCCAACCGGTTGAGGCAGATGGCCGCCCACCCTGAGACTGGTTCTGCTGGAGGTTTCTTCAGTTAAAGGAAGTTTATCTGCTATCTCCTAGTCCTGCTCAGTGGGATTTGTTGGATTTTCTTCATCTTCTCCTTCAACTTTTCCCTTTTCCCATCAGGGGTCGTCGCAGTGAATCACCTGACTCTGTCCTGGACATCCTCTACTCTCACACCAGTTAACTTCATGTCCTCTTTTATCACGTCCATATTTCCCCTTTTTGACCTTCCTCTTGACCTCTTCCCTGGCAGCTCCATCTCCAGCGTTCTTCTACCAATATAACCACTATCCCTCCTCTGCACATGTCCAAACCATCTCAGTCTGGCCTCTCTGATTTTGTCCCTAACACAGCCAACCTAAGCTGTCCCTCTGATCCTGGTGGGTTTTCTATGTAATTGTTGTATTGGTAAATTCCTTAAGGTCCTAAACCTTAAACATTGTGAAGAACCTTCAGATAACTTTTGTTGGGATTTGGTGCTAAATAAATAAACTGGATTAAAATGAACTGACTGAAGTAGAATTACACTCAGTCACCAGTTAGAAGGCAGACAGCAGCATAGGGCATCGTAGGTAATCCTGGAAGCCTCTGTTTCTCATTCTGAATCAGAAGGCGCCTCTCCTGCTGGCAGCCCGGAGGCCTGGCACAGCAGGATGTCCCTAAATCACACACTGCTGCTCCTGAAAAACACTGTAAGAGGATTGGTTCATTCACTGCCCAGAACACACAACTGAACAAATCCACATCAACACACGAGTCACACAATCACCAGCCGTCACACATAAAGATCAGCAATTGTGATGTCCTGCCTGCGTTTGTAAAAATGAATAAAGCGCAGTAAACCACACGATGACAGGGATGGTGTATTTAGCAAAGTCAGGCAAATTTATATAAATACATAATTCATACATGAGGCAGGTTGAGGAAGTTAGAAACAAAGGAAGGTCTGTATCAAAGAAAGTTTGAGCATCTGTGCACGTTTGCAGGAAACAAGAACATAAACAAGACTCGGTGGAGAATTAGACCTGATGATGAATAAATGAGTTAAGGGATCATCTAAATAGTAGCAGTTGTTGATATGAATGTGTGAACCAGATTGTGAACCAGATTAAGGCCAGAAGTTGTTGAGAGATGTCACTCACAGATATGAACCTTCCTGCTGGTGCAGGTGGATCTCCTAAATCATTATGATGCATCATCTGGGAACCCTGAATGTTGAGATGGTTCATAGGATAAATGCTCACCGGTGAGCTCCTGTCCTCGGCCTGGATCTCTGGTTTTTCTGATCAGTTCAAAAAGGATCGTTCTATCATTAATGTCTGGATCCTTCACTGAGACCCTTTGCCTTGGGAGACCGTCAACATTACATCTCCCAGCATCACTGTGACACCCTCTACCATCCTAAGGTGAATTCTCAGATGGGCAAGCTTGAATTGAAGCATAGGATGTTTGTGTCAGCCTTAGATTTAGGGGCCTGGGCTCTGACAGTTGAAAGCGTTTCGGGGCACCTTGCTAAAGCTGCTGTCACCATGACCCAACTTTGGATAAGTGGAAAATTATGGATGAAACCATAACCATAAGATTTTTTATATTTATTTATTGCGAATCCCCTAATAAAGCCATTCAGTCCTTCCTGCTCCTATGATGATGCAAAGAGTTCTGCCGATACACAACATCTCAAAACTAGCACATTGCTACAGCTTTGTGTTCCTACTGATGAAACCTTCATCCCACATGTGGTAATGTGGCTTGTTAACCAATCGTTCTTCCATCTATGCAGTGGATATCTCTGTTATCGGGGGCCATTGGGGTTCTGGTCACCTCCCTGACTCTTGTTGTCCAGTAGGTCAGAACTAGGAAGAGTTCTGGTGGTCTCTGTTCTCCTGGGATCACTCACAGCTAAAGAAATGGTTTCATACCCTTGTCCCATTAATGTTGAGGCCTACAAAGACTTCTTGAACTTCGTGTCTTGGTTTTTGTCCTGAGATGGATGTGAATTGTTGGACAGGTGTGTACCTCTGTGAACTGTGACCAGTCTGTTGTGTTTACTACAGCGAGGTTCTACACATGTTAGGTAAAATGAAAGCAAACAGGATGCATCAGAGGAAGTAACAAAGGTTTGTCTTCTGTATTGATCTGCTCTCACTGAGGCGTCACCTCAGCGGCAGAGTTATGGTTCAAACACAGCTGTTTGTCTGGATGCTCCTCTGCCATCCGTCTACCGCTGCAGAGCCGGTGTCTGTAATGCAAACATGAATCTGTCTGGACGTCTGTCAGGTCATAAATCTTCCTGAAGGTTCACCCACGCAGCTCAAGCATTAGGATTTGCCTCTTGTGTTTCTCTTTATCCCGTCCTTAAAGTCAAACCACCTCAGGACTCGGAGATTCGTCCTCTTTAGGTAGTGCTAGCCTTTTCCAGCAGGTTATGTGAAAAGTGAAAATGAGATATGATGCACAACTAGCTCTGTATATGAGAGAGATGCTGAGGGAAACCATAGCACACAGAAGCAGCTGCTGGTTTTATACCTTCTCACTTTTCTGTTAACTGACCACAGACGTTTGTTTATTGTGAATTTTTTACCAATAATGGAGAAAATCAACTTTCCCTGAGCCTCATGCTAAGAAATCAGACATCAAGGGCAAGACACAAAGACTCCTAGAGAGAATGAGACTCTATGTCACCGTAAAGTGCTGATATTTCTGCTTGACTGGTTTAGTAGCTTGTTATTCTGGGCAAAGCAGAGTGGATTGATTCAAGCCTTGTGCCAACCCTTATGGAAAAGAAGTATTTTCAACTATACTATTAGTATACTTCTTTTAGACTAAAAATGAACAAGTATACTAATAGTATACTTTTTATGTACTTATTAGAGGTAAAGTTTAGCCCCAAGAATTATTAAAACTGTATACTAGCAAGTATACTAGAAGTACATAGAAGTATTCTCACTATACTTGAATTATACTTAAACTTTAAGTATACTACTTTTTTGTAAGTAAAAGCTAATGTGATTCCCAAATGTTGCACGTTGTTCAACACAACTGTTCTTTATAAGATCATTAACGAGTAAAAACACTACGGTGTGTGTTTAAGAGACTGTGGGTGACTTTATGTGCTGGATTAAACAGGTATTTTATTCTGGCCTTGGCTCTAATGAGTGACCTCTGTTTCTCACGCCATCAAGCCCTGTCTGGACAGTTTGCACTTCAGGAGACCTTGTTCTTTCTGTCAGTGTCCCGCTGGTGGTGTTGACGCACTCTGGCACCCAGCTGAGTCTGAGGATTTGACGTGAGCAGACAAGGCAGAGTAGATAAGGCAGCAAGTTTGGAAAAAGGTAAACAAGTGTTCTGAGCGTCAACCAGAGGGACATCCTGAGAGAGACCAGCACTATCGTTTGAATTCATCAGCACCTCCAGGAGTTAAAGGAGCAGTCTGTCCAAGCAGCAGCTACAGTATGGAGCCCGTAGCTCAGACAGTGGAGGCGGCAGATGCTCACTTCCAGAGGCGAGGCTTGAGGTTTGTGGCCAAACGAGGAGCCTCGTCGCAGTTTGTGGGGAGCACCATCATGATCCTGTCCACCTATGCTGTCACCACCCTGACCATGAACTGTGGGAAAAAAATCCAGGAGCAACGATTAAGACCGAATGGTAACTAGCAAATTAAAGGTTCGGACTCTTCTCTGTAACAAAGATATAGAACGGTAATGGAAAGGAAATGTTTGCTTCAACACAAAGGCCTCACTTCAGTTCATGTCGTGTTTTTGCTGCATGGATGCAGATACAACTCTAAAATCAACTAATGTCCCTCAGAAACAACAAAGATACTAATCTTTACCAAGGAAACAGAGGCAGTGCTGCCATGTGACCACATGGTGGAGAACTGACACTATGTCTCTGCATCAACAACACTGGAGATTGGACATTTTTAAGAACTGAACCAACACCAATTATCAAATGCATCAGACACAACAGAAATGAAACTAACAACTGTAACTGTAAAAAGATCTCCACTTTTTTTTGTACCTTTGTTATAAAACTGCCTTTTAGCTTTAAAGAAAGGCCTGTGTGACATGCAGCTGTGTATTTTTTAACATAAAGTTGCTTCAATGTCTGTGAGCTGATGGTACAGAAATAGTGATGACAAATAAAATATCCCAGTGTGCAGATCAATCTTCGAACGTCAGTAGATTTGTTGTCAGCAAACCCCTGTAATGCATTAGTGCAGAGAAGGTCACAGCATTCGGTTTGGGAGAATAAATAACTGCAGGTTTAAAAGGAGGAGATGAGCCCGGACATACTGTGCAATAGTCAAAGCTTCTGCCTTCATGAAATGAAAAATCATCAATCATCATTTTGAAAACTTCAGACTCTCAGTGCCATTTGAAGCATTTCTTTAACCATAATTAGCAACACCAACAATTTGGTATTTGACCAGTGACATTTCTGTCCACTGAAAGGTCACTGAATTTGACCTTTCTTTGATAGCAGCTTCAGCCCTCGCAGGAATTGTTCCTGATACTGTAAAAATGTTAAACTACGGCCGAGATCATTTTCCAAACAACCAAAGAGCATTTAATGAGCTTAAGGGGTTTTCCATGTTTCTGCTTGAGTGGGATAATCTCTGAAATCCTCATGATGAGGAAACAGAAGCAGAACCTGAAGATTTGTGTTCAGCAGTATCTCTTCATCAGCCAGCCTTTACTAATATAGGTATCAATGGGTTTAAAATCATACAATATTAAAGTGTATTTTGTTACAGTAGTTTAATACAGTTGGGTGGTAGTGGAGCAGTTGGTGGTGCAGTTGCCCCTCGAGCCAAGAGTTGGCAGATCAAGATCCAGCTGCCACCATATGCTGAAGTGTCCCTGGACAAGACTCTGAACCCCCACAATGTCCACAAATCCCCAGGCACTGAGGGTGCACCAGCTGGTGAAGTGCCTGCTGGAGTGCCGGTCCCAAGCCTGGCGGTCAGCAGGGTTGTGCCAGGAGGGGCATCCGGCATAAAATCTGTGCCACATTGCTGATCCGCTGTGGCGACTATGGGATGAGCCGGAGGGCCCACACACAGTTTTTAATACAGTTGAACTGTTAATAAATAAATAGGAGTTGATCAAGTTTATATCCTACTGCTACTTATGACAGAAGCTGAACATTTTAGTCTATTATTTTTTGCTAATCTAATAGTTTTAGCTAACTATTTAGCTAGTTGCTGTTACTTTTAGCTTGCTTTTGCTACCAGTTATCTAAATGTTTTAGCAATTTCTTTTAGCTTACTGGTAACCCAGTATTTTGGCTAACAGTGTCAACTATTACTCTAATACTTTTAGCTAGCTTTGTTGACTAATTATAAATATTTTCTAGCTTCGGCTAAGCTAGCTTAATCATTTGTTTAAGGTGAGTTAATCAAACTGTTTCAGTCCACCAACAACACCTTCAACCCCACACACATCAGGGTGGATAACATAAAGCTTTTAAAATGATACTGGATTCTGAAAATGAAGTTTATTTGAAGGTTTTATACATTAAGAAGAATGTATTGACTATTTGTAAATGCCTGTTTGCATCAGATGACCAAAGCAGGCGTTGCAGTAACACGGTTTGTCCAACATGCCAACAGTCACTGCCCAGTTAATATTGACCAGAAAGCACTACCATCAGGACGGTGTGTGTTATATTAGTATCAGCAGCAGCTCGTAATGGATCCATCTGAGACTGTAAATACAATAAAACTTTATTTCCAACGCACATCCAGCTCAGAAATGTTTAGGCCACACTGACTCCATTTTCTCAGCCACAACTTCCTCCACAGCTTTTTCTCCTCTTTTGTTTGCCAGTGCAGATTATAATGCAGTGCTACTGGCTGACAATGACGGTTCTGGTTCTGAGATCTCCACATCACCACTCTGAAACAGTTTCCTGCCTCTTGACTGAATCATCTGCTGAGTTTGTGTTCACAAGATTAAAATATAAAAAATCTGTGTGTGTTTTCCCACGTTTTTAAATCGGGCTAATTGAGAAAATCCTGTGTGTGCACCAGGCATTAATTGGTTGAGATTTCCACATAACCCCTGGCAACCGCAGAAGTAGGCTGCCCCGTGGGGTACAAACGCTCTGGGGTGGGAATCAGTGCACACAGTATTGCTGCTCTTGTATCACTGCTATCAAAAGTTTTCTCACCTTTTATTTCCAAACTTCATGCAGATGCTCTGGTGAAATCTGCCGTCCTGGAGAAATAGGTCAGTGGAACTCAAAGCGAATGTCTGTCAGTGAGTTAGTGACACTGTTTCCCAGCTGAGGGTCACCTAAGGCTCAAACGTGGGCAGCAACCCAACCCTGCTAAATGAGAAGGACACGAAGGGAACACAGAGAGCAGAGATGGCCTGCTTTGTTCTCCATCTCTGTTCCCTGAATAGCTCCTGCACAAAGGATATTGTTAGTGCTCCTCTAATTACCAGATGGAGGGCTGTTTGTCTGCCTCTCGCTCCTCTGCTCTCACCCTCAGTAATAAAGCGCTGTGGTGACCCTCCACAGTTATGAAACAGTCCGGACTGCTGGGCCTGAGCCAGGCCTCCATTTCCTCCTTCGGCACATACAGTATGAGTCTGAGTTGAGTTTCCACTGAGACTATTTCATCTGCACTCAATCAGTGTGTTTATTTGATAGCCAGTCGTTCTGGTCCCTTCCTGCTCCTGCATGGTTTTGTTGCCAAAACCAATCATGTCTAAAGCACGTCACCAATTTCACAGTCTCGGTTTAAGATGGACATAACTAGGCCACAAGACACTGTCCATCTGCTCTTCTGTGGCCACAAGCCTGGGAGGGCACTTATGCAGAGACAGAGGGATCCATCCAGCTAGGGATTAGGTTGGCACACCAGGTCCAAGGGGAGGTGAGATTAAAAGCCGAGAGCTATAATAACACACACGGTGGAAAAACACTTTGTAGGATCACACTCATGTCTGAATGACTCCACCAGGCCATGCGTCTCTCGGCTGTCGTTCTGTGAATGTTTAAAATGCTCAGAAATAATGAATAACATGCTGTCAGGGATTACACCTTTCATAGCATTAGTGGCAAGATTACAGCTCCTAGTTTGTACACAGATGACCAGGCGTGCTCAGCAGGGTGGGCTCTGGGGGCTCCAGTGCATGCTGGATTTAGACACTGTTTCCTCTTACTGATGCCTCAGTTGTCAGCACCACATATCTGCTGCACTAATGTCTCACTAAATTAAAAAATATGACTCTTTCAGAAAAGATGAAGTGACATTTGGAAATTGTCAACATCCCCACAATGAACAAAAAGCGAATGTGACTGTCACACGTCAGATGATGCATCTGCCGTGTGGTAACTGGATTTTCACCTTAAACTGCAGCATTTCTAGAAGATTGTGATGTTCCAAGGTGTTTTTTGCAGCGAAATTGCAGGAGAAAGTGGAAATTTGAAAAAAAAAAAAGTTGTGATTTCCTTATAGAATTAATTTAAACTCAAAGGTAACTCACTGTAGCGAGTTTGTGTCAGTCTAGTGGGTTTAAAAAGGTCAGTAACACAGGAGCAAATCATCTGGTCTGGTTGAACAGGACGTCTGTCCGTCACAAACTTCTGTTCTTAGCAGAAAAAGCAGAAAGACGTGGAGTCATCTGATGATAAAATGATAATACTGATACTGAAGCAACAACAGTGTAAACCTCAGATCAAGCACTGACCCACACCATATTTACCTGGGATTGCATCTTGCCTATGCGTCACATTACAATTTGATGACATGCATCATCCAGAAATCAAACATGACGCCATGTTGTGTGTCCAACTGTGTAATTAACAGGAAGTATATTTCCAGCCTAAATTGTCTTGTCTGTTATTCCAGGTTTGTTTTGTAGCTGAAAAGTGTCCACTAGTTTCATACAGAACATCAGTGAACCAGTACCGAGAGGCTCCGACACCCGCAAAATGTCAAACAATAAGCCAGAGATCAGATGTTTCTTCTCTTCTTATTGTAAGTGAACTTTTTGCTGGGTTACTTTAAGAAAGTAGCCCTACTTAGCATTAGCGAGCTAGCATCAGCAGCTCTGCTGCACTGTATGCGTGAGGTGTTCAGGGACTGTACAGAGTGTAGGTCAAATTTGTGGAAAAGCTGTGGGTGAAAGTATTGGTTGAATTCCAGTTAAACATTCCAGTTTGGACTGGACCAAATACCAGCAGGTTGTAGAATATCGCTGGTGTCCTACTGACAGATGATGTATTTATTATTACTAATTAATAATTAATAACCTTTCTAAGGCTGTGCCCCTGTGAAACTCTCCACGTCCCTGCAGATGTCCAGACAACACACTGATCCGAACTGAACTCTGTCTTTATGACAGGAAGGCGTTTGCTGGGTGAAGCGTTTTCTCTGTGACTTCATGGTGTTTTGTTCTGCAGAGATTTGTGTTCCCTGTCCTCAGCACATCATACAGTATTAAATCTCAGCTGTTCCCTCCTCTAACCCTGTCATCTGGAAAAAGCCCTGACCTCAGTGTGCCTGTGTGCTGGGGGGAGGACAGGTGTGACTCAGCAGCACCTGTGAACGATCCTCTGCATATCAAGGTCAACTCATCATCGTGATATCGGATTTTGTCTTGAAATCAATTTGAGCAATGTAATTATTGTCCAGTGTTTCCATCCACAGCTTTACTCTGAGGGATGGAGGAAGGCTGTCAACAGGGAGGATTTGGTAAACATCTCATTGGCAGATTAACACGGAGGGAGCCGGTGTTAGTGTGTGTGTGTGTGTGAGGGAGGGAGGGGAGAGAGAGAGAGAGGACTTCCCAGCATGGGGCTGAGGGAGGGAGGGGTGAGCTGCCTGGTGGAAGGGACTGAAATGTCCTTCATATAAACCGGTGACAAGTGGCGAGCAGCGGCCCCCGGGCAGCAGAGAGCAGAGCCAGCACAGAGCGACAGACGGAGCAGGAGAGCAGAGCTCTGCAGAGAGAAACCACGCACCAACACTGAAGCATTAGACGGAGGAAACTCATCCGGACGGAGCATCTTTTCCACCAGCGACAGGTAACAAACAGGCTGTTTTAGCAGAGCCATGATGCAGGAACTAATGTGGTGGGTTGTTGCTACATTACATTAGAAACCAGAAGGATGTTTTTCTACTGAAGCAGCAAATCTACAGGTGAATATGAGGACAGTGCTGTAAAATACTGTGAGCTCAGTGGAACTGGAATTTTAAAATGTTCAGTGAGCTTCACTATTTTCTATTAAAAAGGCTCCTCACTGTAAATGAACGAGGCTTCAGTGTTTGCTGAAAAGAACGAAGTTTCTTTTAGTTGTGTTAAGCTGCTTTTAGCCTAAAACCATAACTAAAACTATGAATTAAAAATCAGTAACACATGCTGTTTAATCTGGAGGTCAGAGTAACACAGCGCACTAAGGTTTACATGTCGGGGCCACGCTGGACCAGTCCGGGACCATGTGTCCACGTCCGGCAGATCGGTTTGAGTCTCGTTATGTGGGCTACACATCGGCCAGGCGCTTGTCAGATTAAACAACTACGCATGTCATCCATCCCAGCACGGAGCCTCAGTCCCACCTAATTAGACTCAGTCTGTCTAGGTCACCACACGCAGCTAAAGGACTGGATGTCTCACTCACACTGTAACTGTAACCACTGAATCTTTTCTTTCTAATTATACTATAATTTATAATTATTTATTTTATCATTAACCAGCATTAGATTAATACAGGAATCATGTAAAATATATCATTAACTGCTGATACTCACTGTTAATAACAGTTTGTATTGGTTCATAGTTTCTACATGTTACACAACTCTAATCTTTTATCATTTAGACCAGTGCTTCTACAATAATCTACTCTCATTCGCCTCCAACTTGTCAGATTATTCCTGCTAAACAAAAAATGTACAATTTAGTCATACAGCAGCATCTACATGTTCACACCAGAGCGTTTTAAAAATAGGCTTAATATTTCTGCTCTGTTTACAGAGGCTGATCAAACGCATGGTCTGACATGAGCTAGGGTATAAATGAAAGCAGCCTAAAGTGGCGGCACGTCAGAAATAACTGTGAATCAATGTTCGTTCTAAGCTTCTCATGGTCTGATGTTACATCCTGTAAGTACTTCTGTTAAGTTGGGTGTCCATGTTACAGAGTCAGACGCTCGGATGACATCCATGCCCCCGCTAGCGTTAGCTCCAGTGTTCCTGTAGAGCTCGATGTGTCTCTGCAAACCTTTAAAAAGACAAAAAGACGAAACAATAAAACAACAGTGGATAAAGTTACGTTCTGTTCCGACTGAGTCCACAGGAACACCTCCACAAGCTGACCAATCAGAACAGAGTGAGGTGAGGGGAAGGAGGGACTTAAAGACACAGAAGCTCAAATGAGCCTTTTTAGTCAAAGCTAGAGGAGCTGTGGTATAAAGAGCCATCATCTGTAAACTTTAAACTCA
>OMLM01014398.1:17569-28047 GCA_900302695.1 Helostoma temminkii
ATAATAATAATAATAATAATAATAATAATAATAATAATGATGATAATGATAATAATGACATACTTTATTCATCCCTTGGGGAAATTGCTGTCCAGTTTCCAGATAAGACATGTTAGAGCTACTAGTTTCCAGGGACATCTGAACATGTAGCCAGAATCAAACCACTGACGCCGGCGTTCACAGACACACTACTGTCCTTTGGGAAATCAGTCCTTAGTGTTCTGCATTATAGGAGCAGATATCGTCACTAATGTTGTACTGGTGGAGCCCCAGTAGAAAATCTAAATCCAGAATTACGCAGAATGTAGCAAACAATGATCTTGATAGTGATGAGTCTTCCTGACTCTTCTACAGTTTACATTTGATTATTCACAAACATTATTTGGTTTTTTTAAGGTGTTTAAGGTTTGAATAAGTGAAACTATTGAAAACAGGATGAGGAATCACCTGACATGATTTCACTGACCATCATAGGCCACAGGCCACAGCTCAGTTTAATTCTGTCATCTCCAGGCACCAGATTATAACTAAGTAGAAACCCAACAAATCTCACTTGAGCGGCACTAGGAGACAGCGGAAAGGCTCAGGGTGGGTGGCCATCTGCCTCGAACTGTCTGTTTTCTGTAGCTCCTTCAGGTAAAAAGCATCTTGTGTTTCTTTTGCTGGCTTCTTTTCCAGACTGTTCGTGGCCGTAGAGATGAGTGTCACCTGTCGCCCTCTGCTGTTAGTTTGTGCATATTTGGCAGCTGTGCTCATTGGTGGAACCCAATCAGAGGGGGTTTGTCTTCAGGATGGTAAACACAAGGACGCTCCCAGCCCAGAACCACAGCTGGGAGACTGTTCCCTGTACGCTGACAGTGAGTGACTGCGCGTTTATCTTTAAAAACTGCACGTTTAATAGTGTAATGACAACTAACTGACAGCTGACTGAAAGGTTTCCCTGTCCTTGCTGATGACAGATAGCTGCTGCACAGAAGAAGACGTCCAGGATATTTCCCACGTTCCCTCTGCCAACAATCAGAATGAACCCTGGGACAAGTGTGGGCCTCTGAGCTCTGAGTAAGTCTCACCCACTAGATCCTCCGGGAACAGTTGTAGGTCGAGTGACACTTGTTTAAGTCCAAGGATGTCTGCATTTTTAATTATTTATATGTTATATACATTTAAAATGATTGTTGGATTTAGAACTATTGAAAAAACTTGATGTGATGTCCTTAAACTAAAGTGGACCCACTGTCAGAGCAGCTGATGAGAAGCACCCGACTAAAGACAAAATGGTCTTTTAGCTTTTAAACAACAAACTATATTCTACAGATCATGAACCAGAGGGTTGCATCGATACACAAGTATAGTTAGCGTGAGTCTGTGTTTGTCATAGTAGTGCCACAGGGCATAGGACAAATCACTTCTGTTCAACTACTTTTATGTGACAGGGTTTGTTGGCAATGACAAACTCAATTAGCAATGCAGGTGCCCTCACATATACAGTCTGACAGCATGTTTCAGCTTAATTGTGTTGGTTTTATGACCCACACTGCTGCTTTGATTCTCTTTCACTGCTCTTGTACTGTTTTCTTGAAAACCAATCAGTTCACACACAATAATGGAGTATTTTGGTAATAAAGAGCCAGATATGTTTCAACGCTGCAGCATGTTTGAGCTAATTCCACTCGCTAGATGTGTGTTAACAGAGTTTCCGCTGCCAGAAAGTCTTTTTACGGTAAGCTAATATTACACAAGCCCCAGACCATCACACTACCACCATGTTTGAGCGCTGATATGATAGTTTATGTTAGTTTTACACCAGATGTGACTTTCAACTCAGTCCACAACATATTTGCCCAAAAGTCTTGGGGATAATCCTTTTTTTTCTTTTTCACATAGGTTGAGGCAGGTTTGGACAGATTATCTCCCTTAATAATAATATCATCATCTAAAAATGGCTTTTATCTTTGTGTAATATTAAAATATGTTTGATGATCTGAATCATTTAAGTGTGACAAGTATGCAAAAAAAGTAAAAAATCAGGAAGGCAGTAAAGGCTGTATCACAGCACTGTGAGCATAAGCAGACTGTAATTCATCACATTACAGATGGTCATCGTGGACAAAATATCCCTGAAAGCACCAACAGGTCAACTTTAAACTCAACTGGAGATAGTGACTGTCTATGAATACATTAAAACAGTCACAGTTTAGCAAACCCAACAACGTTCTCCTGACCATCATGACTGAAACCGCAGTCGTAGAGCTCCACTTATAAAGTCTTTTAAATGTGGCGTCATATTTAAAATCTGAAAACATGTCTTCGGTGCCTCTTTAGGTTGTAGAATCATCGCTGACTCTGTGAGATGGTGAAAGGCAGTAAGAGACAGGACAGACACAAGCTGGACGGACTCAGTAGAGAGACTGGAGACATTACTCAGTGTTTTGTTCTGATTTGGAGATATTATTTAAACTGCACAAAATCACCCCAGTTTATTATTATTATTATTATAAAATCTTTCTGCCCATCGTTGTGGACTGCAGGAAGTGAGACTTCCCAGGGTCAACAGACGTCACAAACATTATGTTCGCACTAACTGCTGCCCCCTCTCTCTCTCCTCAGGTGTGAAGGTTTCCTGAAGCGTGTGTCCTGTTTCTACCGCTGCTCCCCCGACGCGGCACGCTGGCCTCACCCTCATCGCCGCTCATACATCCAGGCTGTGCCGCTCTGCCACAGCTTCTGCCGTGATTGGTGAGGCTGCCAGGCACACTGCTAAGAAAACCTAAATCAAATACACCATCTGTGCTGCTTCACCTGTAAGACTGTCAAGAGAGAGATTACCAGCCAATATAACAACTGCATGTATCTCTGCAAAAACTGCATCCACAGGGCCAGAACAGAGGGGTGGGCAGGGGTGGAACAGGCCCCCTGAGAAATAAGTAGAACTTACTGAATCAGAGATTCTGAAATGAAAGTATTTTTCATTTCTGATAATAAATAATTAGTTTAATTCAAGTATGTAATCATACGTTTTTCAAACTACTGTTTTTACTGTACTGTTTTTTTGAATATGGATTTTGGATTTATTTTATATCACGATACAGTCAGTTGCATATTTGGCTTTTCTTGCCATCTCTTAAAAACAGGTTTCATAATGCCGATTTATAATTATCCACCCTTTTTTAAGTGTTAGTAACCTGTAAACATAAAACTGTGTGGCAGAGATAAAACCAAAGATGCATATATGAGTCTTATAAAGTAAGGTATAAAAACTTTTGCCCTACTTATGACTACTTACGTTTCAATGCCAAGATCTTTCCACTCTTATGCCTTTATATGAATCTGTAGCTAGCTTAGCTAACTACTAGTGTAGCTCAAAGACCAAGCGGTTAGTGTTCACAGTGCAAATATCCAAAATAATTGTATTACACTGATCCTTAGAGAAATAATCTGCAACAAAACCAAATAGGTTTTTTTACACTTCAGAGATTAAACAACAGAGGCAGGTTAGCTGTTAGCATGGATTAGCTGTTAGCATAGATTACCGATTGAGGCCCTGGTACCTGAGGGCTCTAATTTAATTTTAAGTTAAACAACAAAAACTACACAACAACCTCTTCCTCTCTTAGTGTCTTAGTGCTGGGAACCTTTATACATGTCTGTGCCCAGAGACCCTTTGTATCATCATAGTTGCCCACTGTTTTTATGCTAAGCTAACGCTGTACTGGCTGTAGCTTCATATTCAAGTACAAAATCATCTTCTTCTAAAGTGAATGACACAACTTCTCAAGTGTTAAATTATTCCTTTAAAGTCAACGTGTAGCTCAAATAAAAACTAGCACAAACACTGGTGAATATACTTTCAGGATATACAATGTCAGTCTTACTACGAAGAATTCACAGTTGAGAATTTTGCCATTTAAGATATTTTACTTTGACATTTCCTGTACCTCTTCTTCAGGTTTGATGCCTGCAGGATGGACTTGACTTGTGCTCGTAACTGGGCCAGAGATCCCCGGGGACAGAACTGCACTGGAACCTGTGTCCAGTATCAGCAGGTAGGCTGGGAAGTGGCACATGTGTGACTGGATCTTTACATAAAGTAATTTTATGTTAATACTTTAAGTCATTTAAATTTTTAGCATAATTTTACTCATTAATATGTCTTGGTCTTGATTCCCAAAATAAAAAGCTCAGGTTTCAGTACAACAGGTGCAGCTTTTAATTGTTCCCAGCTGATTTAGTATTAGCCAGAACATGAACTGATGCCACTGACTGAGCTTAAAGCTTGTTGTTTGAGCTGCACGGTGCAGGGGGAAGGTCAGACTGTGCTGCAGCAGAGGCAGCGTGTTGATGGTCCAGAGCAGCAGGCAGAGGGTTAACAGTGTAGGGGCTGAAGCATGAAAAGCTTTGGTCCTGCTCCAGTGGGCAGGGGCCGGCTGGTGATTTAAAAAGGGACAGAGTGACCGAGGGGCTGCAGCTGGGGCCGACAGCATCTATCTGCCGTTCTACAACCTTCTGCATTTACTACACACACAACTACTACTAGTTTTGTCGGCTCCTATTTCAAGAATATCAATAAAATACTTATTAAAATATGTCAGGGGCCTTTTAGGACCAGGAGTGTTATTAGAAAAAGTAAACGTTAACCAGTAGGTTTGGATTTCCTGACCCTACGTGTTCACTAAGTGATGAAGTGGTGAAAGCTAGCTAGCTAACGTTATGTCTGTGGCACAGGCAGCGTTAGTCCACTTTTACTGGGGAACAAGCCCCATTACAAATCACCTGTGCCCCAGAAAACAAATTCTCGAATGCCTTCTATTGTTTGTCAGTACATTCACTAAACTTATAATCCACAGAAAATAAACGTATGTATCCTGAACTATCCTGAATATTTCAGTCAGCGCACGTGGCTCGATTAGCAGGAATGAAAACACCTATGAAACTAACTAAATTTCCACTTCAATTTTGTCACCCAGCGATGTAACAAGACGATATTCTCAGTATATGATTTAGGCTGAACTGAACATTTGCCTCCAGTATTCATTGGTTTTGCCTCCAGCAACAGTCAGACGTAATCATGACGTTGACCGTGAGGGGGTATATCGTCTTTCTTACCAACAGTTAGAGGAGAACATTAACACCAACTCTGTTTCTGTATCACAGATATTTGAGTCACAGTGCTAACGCTCTACAAACATGGCTACCGTTTCTAACTTTGTAGTCGATTGACACGAATCTGAAGGTATTTCCCGAATCCTTACAGACAGTAGTTGTTTCTCTGGGATGAGAATTCAAAGAAGGAAAAGATGTTTTATTATTAAGGGTGTAATCATATGTCATATGTCACGTCATGCTGCGAGATCGGACATCATTAAAAGGTGACAGTATTACTGTTCGAGGAAAAAAAGCTAGGTCATGACAACAGTACACAACGAGACAGAAGATTCCTTGGACAATTTTAAATTTTCGATACCCGGTGGAAACAATGAATGATGACGATGGTTACCACGAGCACTATGAAACCATTTACAGTGCAAAGAGCGTTTCTCTAAGTGTGTGCTCATGTTGGCCTGTTTCCATGTAGGGCGCCACTAATGCCACAGCAGAAACTCCAATAAAAGTAAGTAACCCTTAAAACGGTTTTTAAGCTCTCAAATACAAAGAAATTAGTCACCGCAACTCAAACTGCAAACGAACGGCTGCCTCTCATAACATTCAGGAAGGTCACAGCCGTGAAGCGCTCTTTAGTTTCCAGTCTTCAGGCCGAAGAAGAGCCGCCTCGTGGTCTGAGCTCAGTGCATTAATGTAGAATGTAAAGTCCACCTCAGGGCTGAGACGCACTGAGCAAAACTGCAGATAAGCACAGACGTTGGGGCTCATGCGAGAACCAGGGGAAGAAAAAGATGAGATCTTCAGCAGCATGTACGAGATTTAAGAGAATTTGTGGCATTTTCTCGTGCTTCCTCTCTTAATTATGAACCAAGTAGTATTTCAAATCCAATTTCATTTGATGGGGGAGAAAAAAGCCCATAAAACCTTCTCAAAATCTGTCCTCCTGAAAAGTTCCCCTGATGGGCAGAAACAACTGTAGGCGTACGTTAGGGCGTGGGTGTAGAACAACAGATACAGAATGCTGACTGCAGTAGACATTCATTTGCATAAATACAATCTAATGCATTTGAAGGCACACACACACACACACACATACACACACATCCACTGCATACAGAAATCCCTCTGGTGTTCTTCGTCTCTCTCTCTCCTTATATTCATTCCTAACATTATTCATCTCAGCATTAGACGCTCTGTCCCGCAGTTTTGTGGAGATGAGGCTGCGTCTGCACTGAAAAAGAGTCTAACTGAAAGTGTTGATCAGCCTAATTAAGCATGTTGTTTTACAGTGATATTCTGCACATATATTTTGTACTGCAACACTAAGGGATGAAGTACAATCATTACTAGTGAACCCATTCCTCTGATGACTAGTCCAGGTCATAACACTGCCTCCACCATGTTTGGCACATGATGTGGTAGCTTTGGATCATGAACTGTTCCTTTCCTTTACCACACTTCCATCATTCTGGTACCAGTTAATCTTGGTTTCATCAGTCCAAAGAGTCTGACATCAGAGGAGGCAAAGTCTAATCAGCTTTCCTGTTCCTGTTTCCAGCAGTTTGTTGTAAACCCTCTGCATTCATGAAGGCGTCTCCTGATTAAGGACTTTAACACTGATACGTCTACATTCTCCAGAGTGTTCTTGACTTCTGTTGATGTTATGAAGGAGTTTCTCTTCACCAAAGAAAGGATTCTGTGATCATCCACTAGTTGACTTCAGTGGTCTTCCAGGCCTTTCAGTGTTCTTTCTTTTTAAGAACTAATTTTTTCCCGCTCTCTTAGAGATTTGTGCTGTTTGTCAGCCTAATGATGCCTCATTCATTTGCATTGGATTCCTTGGAATCATATTGGTAGTTCCAGTCAAACAGCTGCCAGATGCCAACTCAGTACCTGATATCAACTCCAGACCTTTCATCTGTTTCATTTGTCTTGAAGTAATGAGTCATTGGACCATCAGTTAACTTCTTGTCAGTCATTTGCCCAAATACTTCTGAGCCCCAAAATGGAGACGCTGTTTAAAATGGCTGTAATTGAGTAATTGGCTCTTAAAGCTGAAAGTCTACACTTTAATCTCATCTTGATTGTTTTATTTCAAATCCACTGTGGTGGTGTATGAAGGCAAACTGCCTAAATACTCCTGAACCCAACTGTATATAGTAGTACTGGTAAGTACTCAGGATTTATATATACCCATAAATAATTAGATACCTCTCAAATGATCCAGTCTACTAAATTCATCCTGACCTGTGATTTATAACTGTTGTACTGGTTTTTTACATATGTGTGGTTGTATGTAATTGTTCTGAGGTTACAGTTCTATTACCTTTAAACATTGTGAACAGAATCACTGCAGTAGACGGCTTCTGTGAGACAGAACGGATTGAGCAGTCTTGCTCCTTTGCTGTTTCATTTTTCACACCTGGTGTAAAGCCATAGGTTTCAGACAGAGAAGGGCAGAATTGAATAAGATAAAAAAGGGAAGGACAGGATACAGCCCCAGGAAATTTCTCTATCTCACTTATTGGATCACACCATGTTGTCTGCAGCCACTTGTGCTTGTACTGAATTAGCTTTGGCAGCAAACCGTGTCTGCCTGGGGAAGGACAGAGGTGTGTGTGTGAGAGTGTGTACCCCTTTGTGTATTAAGGGGTCGCTGCAATAAGACCCTAGCATCAGATAGTGTGTATGTAGTGGAGAGAAATAGCCATCATCCTCTTTGTCCTTCGAACACGGTAAATATATTACAGCTTTTTCTTCTCTGAGCTCCCTGTGTGACTCAGTCCTAATCCCCCAACAGACAGGAGGATGAAAGGAAGCAGACGCTGAGGTGGGGGTGTGCTACGGAGAATGAGACAGATACACAAACAGCAAGTGCAGTAGTAAGAGAAAAAGCATTGTGGTGCTGTAGTGGAAGTTAGAAACAATGAGCTTATGGCAGGCGACCTGGCAGCACGTCTGACTGGTTATGAGGCCATCATTAGATAGAGAACGGGCGCTTTAACACAGACAAGCACAGAGTTTGTCTCTGAAACGTCACTAATTAGCTTCCCCAACTTTTTCTAAGCTCGTAGGCCTGAACCGTGCGCGGCTAAACAGCTTAAATGTTGAATTGTGATTTGTTTTGTGCAGCGTTCTGCAGTATCCCCAGTAATCCGTGTCTTATTGGAGAGGAGTCTAATTCTTCATGCTCCAGAAACCTTAAAGCTAATGTCAGCAGTAATTGGAGTTTTTGCTCAAAGTATAACTTTATAGAGACACTGTAATGAAAGTCCTGTCAGACACAAAAGGTGACCTGTCTGATTAGTTCAGATGTGTCCGTGGACTCTGTGAGGCTTGACAGAATCGGCATCTTGCTTTTCAAGGTCGCGTCTCATATTTTGCTCTTCAGGCTGGTGAAGGCGAACGAGGGAGGCAGACAAAAGCGGCTTGCGAGAGCAGCTGCGAGGTGCCTGCGGCTCTAACAGCTGGCAGGTTGTGTCTGTTTTTCAAGGCCTTCGCTGCCCTGAAAGGTGGAAATCAATTTATTTCAGTGGATTTTTACAAGAGAAGAGAAAAAAGCTTTGGTTCAAAATGTAACACCAGTGTGCAACTTGTTGTAACTGTTATTTTGTATTGTATTGATTGTATTGTTTCATGTTACTTTACAGTATTAGTGCTATAGTGTTGTAGTTACTGATATATAATGGACAAATTAAAGAGTCTGTTTAAGTTGGAATAGCAACAACTATTCAAAGACTGAACTGAGGTCCTTAATAATAAAGGTGTAGGGTAGGACCTTAGAGAAAATAACAATAGAATTATATGGAATTATGTAGAAAACCCATCTAGGAGACAGTGGACAGGAAAAACTCTTTAATGGAAGAAACCTCCAGCAGAACCAGGCACAGGGCGGGTGGCCATCTGCCTTGACTGGTTGGAGAAGCGAAAGAGAAAAGAACAACAGGAAACCAAAGGGATAAATGAAGCATCGAGATTAGTGTCCTAACCTTTCGCCTCACCACTGGACGTCCTTGGCTTGGTATTTATCTTTGCAGTATGACACAGGCTCTAAATTATGTTCAGTCATTTCAGTTTGCCACAGGTGGACTCCAGTCACATGAAAATTAAAGTAAACATGATGCACCCGACCACAAAATCTCTCTTTCTTTCCACTCACCCCAACCGGTCGAGGCAGATAACCACCCACCTTGAGCCTGGTTCTGCTGTAGGTTTCTTCCTTTGTTAAAACAGTTTTTCTTAAAAGGGAGTTTTTCCTCTCCACTGTTGCCTAGTGCTGCTAAATTGGTTGGGTTTACATTTACATTTAGTCATTTGGCAGACACTTTTATCCAAAGCGACTTACAAGTGATAATTTGTTTAACCTTAAACATTGTATGATGACTTTTGTTGTTATATTGCGCTATGTAAATAAACTTTAATAGACTTGAACTTGGATCCACAGTACAGATTCTGATGTTTAAGAAAAATCTGTTTTCGTTCTGTCATTGTAGATTATTGAGTGCAGATTAACAAACTTAGTCTGGACTATTTAAATTAAACACAATAAAGTATACAGAAAATATGTATTTTCTGAAGTAGTCATGGTTCCCAGAGGATAAATCCTACTGTCACAGCAGGTCAAGTTTTTCTCTTCATCTGAACATGTACTTGATTTGTAGTAAGTTTTATTTAAGTTGTTTAGTGAATACAACCTGAATTTCTCCTCTAGTGATGCAGCAATGAGGTTCACAGAATATCATGTGTGTCTGTAGATGTACCAGCACGGCAGGGATCTCTGCGAGAGCCTGTGGGGTGATGCCTTCATGACTGTGGAGGATGAACCAGAGGATGTGGGGGAGGCCGGAGAGATTGGTGCGGAGGGTGGCATCAGTCGTCCCTGCGGCTGCCTGACCCTCAGTCCATCGGACAAGGACGTGATTGCCGCCCTCAGGGCACAGCAGGACAACCCAGAGGAGCTGGACACCACCAAGACCGGCCTGCCTCAGTACCGGGCCCCTTGCCAGACCAAGTTGCCCCTGCAGGCCAAGAGCAGCAGAAAGGGGAACTCGGTTCTGCGTAAGCGCTCAGTCATGGTGGACGACATGGAGGGGAGCGGGAGCGGACTGTAGAGTGGAACGACACGTGGCAAAAGTTTAGAGTTAACTTTCTAGGTCCTAATGTACAAAATCTATCTCTCGAAGCGGAGACGTAAACCTTCTCCGCTAACTAACCATACCACACAAACCAAGCTCTCGTTATCATTGTCATCGCATTATAATCTCTAAAAGTAAGACACTTCTCATAAACATCTGCTTAGTTACTTGATAAAGCAGTAAAACTTTACTATTATAAACAGTTTATTCAAAGATTATTATTATTTTAGGGTAAAATCGTCA
>OMLM01014400.1:0-11148 GCA_900302695.1 Helostoma temminkii
AATTGTGAGTCTCAAAAAATCATTTAATCCAGGGTTAACACCATGAATACTCACTCTAAAAAAATGATGCATGTGGAGATGTGTGTCTTTGTTCTTTGAAATCTTTCTTTAAATCTACTACTAGTTATGCCTTCACATTTTTTGCTACAGACAGACCTGAGCACACAGAGAAATAGGATAGAAAGATAATTTAGTGACATACCTTTTGTGAACAGCTGAGCCTTGACAGATAGGACAGCACCCAGGAGAACGCAGATGGCGAGAGAAGATTTCATTGTGATGAACCACACGTTTCTGCAATTGAAGAAAAGTAAAAAATCCTGTATATTAAATATTCACGCCAACACCTATTATGTTTTCTAAAGTGACGAAGAATGTAGCTAAAGTGATTACTTGATTCTGCTGAATGACAGATGGTGTGCAATAGGGAGGTCCCAACCTGCGCTGGGCTTTATAGAGCAAATCGACTGTTAACATTTTGCAGTGTGATGTGTACTTAACAAGCTAAGCTAAGCTGATAGAATAATCAGTACATCTACGGTCAGATATCACTTTATCAGTGTTTGTTTATGTAAGTTCCAGGAAATTCTTGCAGAAAAATGTTTTGCTGTGATTATTATGTCATTATTTTTTTTGTTGTTTGTTTTTTGTTTTGCAGAAAGTTAAACTGTTTCATAAATAAGCCCAAAACTAAACTCAGTCTACTACATTCTTGGCTTTGGGTATTTATTTGGGGTTTTAGTGTATAGTTTGTGAAATGAGCCCCAGTGACAGTGAAAATGAGAACCGTGTTCATGATGACATTTTGTTTTGAGGTGCCAAAGTGACTGTGCTGACTTTGTTTGCTGGTAAATGATCTAAATGAGCTGCTAATCAGTTACTGAAGGTCAAAGTCAGGTTGTTCTTGAAGGGCACTTACTGTATTTGTTGTAGATATTTTACTGGCAAAACATCACTAAATATAAACACAGTTAAATTAAACCTGAAGGTCCTACAGCCTATTCTTGATGGTCAGAACATGTATAAACATGCTTGTTTATATAACCCTCTGTAAAAAAGTTGGAACCTGTGTAAAATATAAAAAAACTAAAAATATAGAATGAATAGCTAATTATTAAAACATACAGTATATTTGATAGTAAATAGTAAAGAGAACATCAAATGTTGAAACTGAGAAATTTCCTTTTTGGGAAAAAATATTTGCTCATTTTGAATTTGATGACAATACCACACTTACATTTACTGTGACAGGAGCTTGTTTACCACTGTGTCACCTCTTTAATAAACACCATTAGTATTTGGGAACTAAGCAGACTGATTGTTTTTTAATTGCTTTTTTGATATAGGGTTATGGCTGCTCAACAGGTCTGAGCCTGCTTTGTCATATTTTTTACTTCGTAATGTGCCAAATGTTTTCAGTGTGCGACAGGTCTGGACTGCAGGCAGAACATTTTAACACCCAAATGTTTTACTACTAAGGCATGTTGTTGTTGTTTTGATGAATGTGGTTTGGTACTGTCTTCCCCCCAAAAGTTTAAAACAAAAGATCGTCACAACACAGGGCAGTTTTCCATTTCGCCTCAGTCCATCTTGAATGAGCTCAGGCACAGAAGAAGGATGCAGTATTTCTTGATCTTGTTCATACACGTTTTTATCTTTGACGCCTTCATGAATGTAAAACACAGAAGGTTTACAACAAGGTGCAAACCAGTGGTAACATTCGAGAACAGAAAAGCCAGATTGGACTTTGGCAGAAGAAAATGTAAAAAGCCTCCCGTGTTCTGGAGTCATATTGTTTGGACATATGAAACCAAGATGAGCAGAGAAAGGTATGGAGAAAGAACAGCTTATCATCCAAAGCATACCACATCATGTGTCACTGTGGAGGCAGTGTTATGGCAAATGTATTTATGGCTAACAATGGAACGGGCTCACTAGTGTTTAATGATGTGACTGCTGACAGATGTAGGAAGATGAATTCTGAGGTGTATAGGACTATACTCTCTGCTCAACCAAATGCTACAAAATGTATGGGACACCACTGCATGGATATTCTTCAGTGATCCAGTCAGTCACCTGATCTCAACCCAACAGCAGCTTTTCAGTTACTGAAGACAAAACTGAAGGCAGAAGGACCCATACACAAGCAGCAACAGAAGGTGGCTGCAGTAAAGGCCTGGCAAAGCATCTCCAGGGACAAAACTCAGAATTTGGTGATGTCCATGCTCCAGACTTCTGGCAGTCATTGACTGCAAAGGATTTTTATCCAAATATTAAACATTCTGCTTATATTTACAATTATGTCACTTTGTCAAAATACATTTGAGCCCCTGAAAATGGAGGCACAACAGTAAAGGCAATATTTTTGTGAAACCTCTTGAAAAAAAAAGGTTAAATTCTACACTTTCACAATCACATCTTGGTTGTTAGACTTTAAATCCGTTGCGGTGAAGTATAAAGGAAAGATCGCTGCCCAAATATTTCTTGACCTAATTTTTTATCAGTTTTATCTATCTTATTTGTCTATCCTTTATAAAGAACAAACATTTATTCCAAAATATGACCTAGCAGCAAGTCAAGGTTAAGTACAAGAACATTTTGCAGGTGGTAACTTGTTGATAACAACAGACAAATGAAGTAAAAAGATAAGGTCTCTGCAGACATTATTTCCTGTCTGCACAGATTTTAGCAGCTAAAAAGGCTTATGGCTTGGGGGTGGCCTACTAACCCAAGAGTTCATCCCAGCAGAGGAACTGGCCCTGGACTTGAATAAAGGGAGGCCAGGGACAGCCACTGACTCTTCTTAATATTGCTATTGCTCATGTAATGAAAGCTAATTTACATTGTGTTATGTGGACTGTATGATGTTGGCTTATCTTTCAGTGTCTGATTACACCCTTAGGCTTCTGAAGCCACCAGATGATAATCTGGTGAGCGTTCTTTATTAAAATCATAGGCCTGACATATCCTGTCAAAACTGTCACTACAAGTTCTATTGTATATGGCAGTGGAGGCACACCTGTAGCAGCAGAGGAGATTTCTGCAGATGATGAAGAGACTGTGTCGCCAGAGGCGGACTGCGACTGAAAAATGTGACCTTTTTCGTCTCATATAGACTCACCAAAATCCGGACATGAAAACACTGCCTATACTGCCTACAGGAGGGCAACAACAAATGATTATGCATAATGTTCAAATGGCCACTGTATCAGGTATACCTGTATAATCAAATACCACAAAAGACGGTAGCTCTGCCATGAATTCTACTTTTACCAGCCCATAATTTCTGGGTTTTTAAGTTGAAACTGTCACAAAATTGGTCATTCTAGCAATTTTGGCTCACCCCATTTAACACTAAGGAGGTGGTCAAAACATTAGAAACCTCTCTGTACCACCTAATGTAAGGCACTCTAGCACTCTATCATTTATTTAGTCAAATTATTAACTTTAAAACAGCTGTCATACACATAGGCCCATCTGGACCTTTCCAGAACTCACTGTCTGCCTCTGTGTGTCACTGGACTCCAAAAGGCTTGAGAGATAAAGTAAGAGTATAACCTTTAACACACTTCTAATGTCCAAGGTACGGACAGACAATTGTGTGAACTTAACTTGTGAGAGTCTCTTGTAAAGGGTACTGGCCCAAAATACTGCCTCTGAACTGGTTATACCTATAAATTATATACTCATGCCATTTAATGCACATAATTATTTATGTTGCCGACAGTAACCATAAGTTACTTATGTGTTCTATATTTTATGCAGAGTTCTATATTCTTTTTATTCTCATGTGCCCCTGGTGTGGTATTTGATGTGGATATGGGTGCAATATGGGTTGTAAATCATGTTACCAACAATGCTGTAGAACTCCCCCTTGATGTGGAAGGGTCTTCTGTTGCCAGGGAAGGCGGTGAATATTTGCACGTGATTTCAGTGCTAGACTCATTTTTCTTATCATGCAGGAATAAGTGACGTTACTGATGTTTCAACACCTAAGTTCTTCACTAAGTTCCTCAGCTAATTGTTAACTTTATCTAAATGTTGTTTGGTGCTAAGCCATAAAAACCAAAACAACGAGCTGAAAGACACCAAAGCCTCTTTAGCACAGATGGGAACAGTGTAGTTGCAGTACCACTAGAAACTACAATTTACAACCTTTCAGCTGGTTCACTGAACAAATCAAACAGGAACAACTTAAATAGCTCAACACAACCAATGTCACAAGTGTTTCCTTCAAATTCAACACAAAATGTAAATAATACATTCTCAAAATTATTTACTGCCCTGAATAGAATCCCACCTGATGCATCTTATCAAGGATTTGCATCAAGTCTTGAGACAGAACACAATAACTGAACTTGCTAGGGATTTGTTGAGTGACTGCAAAAGACCTGCAGCAAGCCAAGGGAGGCAGAAGGCACCAGAGATTCAGTTTGCAGTAAGTAAGGCTCATACTAAATGCTGAAGGTTTCCATGTACACCACTTGTCCAAAAGCACACAAAAAAAAACTCTAAAAATGAGGGGTCAATGAAATTAATAGAACATTTGGAATTCTTTTTTGTGGAGTTCTGTAGAACATTTTGGACCTATGTATCAGAGGTATGTCAGGAGAAAGAAGAATGAAGCATTCACTGAAAACATCCTGCCCGCAGTGAGGCATGGTGGTGACTCTGCGATGCTCTGGGCCTGCTTAACTTCTTCTAGCATGTGGAAGACAAGATGCACAGAAGGCAGATGCAGAACACAAACCCAAGAATATTATTGAACTGGAGGTCATTGCTTACAAGTAGTGGACTATAATTCCTCTGCATGACTATGTTGTATGGTTATTCCACTGGTGATCTATAAAGACTCCTTAAGTGTTCAATATTTCAAACAACTCAGTAATTCTTTTATTTTTATATTCTTAACACATTCATCATTATCAGAAGGCATACAAGAAAAAACAATCCAAGAAAATCTGCAATCATACAAATAAACTCAATCTTATTTTTATGAATTTAAATTCCAGAATATGCATTAGCATTAACTCAAGAGATGTACAATCCTTTTCACAGCACTCTGTATATAACTCTGTAAATATTAATAACGGAAATAAATATACAAACCAAACGCAATTTGAATCATACTACATCACAAACACTGTGTGCAACAGTTTGTTCTGTGTCACTGTTACAATCCAGTCTCTTTATAGAAACAAGCTGCTGTGTGAAGTCGCCCTTTCAGGTCCAGTAGTGGTCAGACAAGCTGTTCACAGCTCAGGACCAAACAAGTTACAGACTCTGTGTCCAGCTTTGGAGAAGAAAGGCTGGAGGAGAAAATAGGCAGAAGACGTGTGCTTCCTGTTTCCCAAATAAATATCTTTATGAAATGTTATTTAATTCTGCTTCTTTTCATGTACATTATTTCTGATTATTGTCATGTAATTGCAGCATATTCCACTTCAAAATGTCCGAAGCCGTTTACAGTCTGTTTGCAGGAAAGTTTTAACCAGATTAACTTTTAGTTTAGCATGTGAGCATTATATTTGCTAAGTAGCATTAAAAGATAATTTTAGCTGAGGCAAAAACTAAAGTACTGGATGTTTCAAAAGTTAACCTGATGATGGTGCCAAGGGGAAAGTCAAGGAATCTGAATTACTGAAAATCCATCCTTTACCTCTCTATGACTATTACATATTTTAACTGTATTTATTAATATTGTTTTGTTTGTCATCATGTTATTCATTTGTACACAATTTGGATTTTTACACACTACAAATTATAGTTTACATTCTTTAGTCTCAAACAGACAAGCAAAGCGATATCAACAAAATTTTAGGATTTGTTTTGGATTAGAAACAGTAATTAAAAGACCTTTCAATCACTTTTTGATGCCTTCAGACTCATGCAAGCTTGACTGTTATTTCCTTTTTTTTTGGCATTAATTCAACATAGTCACATGGACCAGGATCTGGCTCAATGTACCTCCGTCTTTGAGGCTTTTATTAAAAAGTTGAAGAAAATTTGGCATGAAATAAACCTTTCAGTGACACAGCATCAAATGTGTCAGGACACAATAACCAAAACCTCTAAATATCTAGGACTAGAATTGTTTTTAATACTACAGGTCTCATGTGTAAAAATAGGCTTGTTTGTTAAATGAAAATACTCTTTTTATACAAGATTACATTTTAATTCTGAGAGCACCACTTATGAGCGGCTAGCTTTGACTGCATGTTGCACTAATTACATCAATGTGTGTGTTTTTGTGGGCTAATTTGAGAAGGATCGACGAGGATGCCAACTCCTAACTGACCTAAATAACAAATAAACTGTATATGTCTGTTGTTAGTGCACTTGAGTACTGGTCCATTTGTACAATCTGAAAACAGGGTATGAAAGGCTTTGGCAGAAGACATGAAGGGTCTGTGTGAGAAACACTGAAGAACGTATGTGAATATGTACTTTCAGATACATTCGCTGTACAATTGTGTATAAAAGCTTATGTGTTATGCAGCACACCTCAATACAATGACCTAATCTTACTGTTTAGGCTGCGCCGTCACAAAGTACTCGATAACTGATTGCCGAAGGTCAGTTTCACATTTCAAGCTTAATGGAGGAGGATCAGGACTTCAGTGAAGTGATCCTTCATCGCTTCTCTAATTAAAACGTCAGCCTGTGATAGCTGACCTCACTGCACAAACTCTGATGAACTAATTAAAAGCTGATGAACTAATTAAACCACCAAAACTTTATGTTACAGCATGCCTTTGCTGTAATTATACTACCATGTACATACAAAATGAAAGACTCAGTTCATCCTCACCTGACCCTGACCGCTAGTAATACATTAAGGTAATGAAAGAAAGACGGGTTCTGTTGCTTTGTTCTAATGCCATTTGTAGAGAATGTTTATATAAAGTGGTTTCATGGTTAGCGCCACAGTGTGACAAAACTTAAAGTGCAGACTTATGAAAACTGTAAATTCAAGAGTTAAGTGATACAATGACCATTTAAGGAAAATGATGAAGCTTGAAAAAAAATGAAAATCCCACTTGTTCCTATGAAATATGAGTGATATGATTTACAGTACAGTACTTGTAGAATATTTCAAAACATGTATGTATGAGAAAAAAAAACAAACCAACACCTTTATGAATCTGGCTGTTCTGCGACCTCTAAGATCATCAAAAAAGCATGATACAAACAAAAACAAAGCGCTTCAGCGTTGTGCCTCAGCACTCTATACTACAGAACATGTCAGTCTGACCAAGGTCTTGCAGAAAAGGCTGGCTCTCTAAACATTTCCTCTTCATCTGCGATGCCCCTTCTGCTTCTTGTTCCTGGCAGGGGTTCTAATCGGCTGACTGGCTGCTCCGTTTTCCAGTGGCACCGGCACCGGAGCAGCTCCAGGTGGAGAGGTGGGAGAGAAAAGGTCTGGCTCACAGTCTATGCTGGATTTGAAGGGTCCTGCAGGGGAGAACTTCAGGGGACTGAAAAAATACACAAAGAAGAAACAGAGATGGTACAAATGAAAAACACTGTGATGATAGAGAAACAACAACTTATTTAATTTACTAACTATCGTACTGTTTATAAGAAGCATCTTGAGCCATTTTCTTATATGAACTGTGGAGAATCAGGTCTGGACCATGTGCAGAGTAGCGTTTTCACACATGTACCACACAACAGGAGACTTAAATATCACCTAGTGGTAATACTTTGTATGTATTTTCACATACTAAGCATTACCACTAGGTGATGCTTTGTATGTATTCTCAAATACAACCCTTTCAGGTAATACATGTAGATATGTTCAAGGTTGCAACACATGTCTGTAATCACCTATGTTATGTATGAAGAAATACATTTATGTATTTAATTATTCAAGAATTCATTGATACCTATAATTACATCCCAGAATGTCATAAGTCAACCATATAATCTTCCTCTAGATGTTTACTGAAACCACGTCATGTTATCAGACATTTATTTAGATCAAGATGTGCTCAGACAATTAACTGAATTTTAGTAAACAGAAAAGTGAATGTAACTTCTGATTCACTTTCAGAAGCTCCAAGCTCAACCTCTACCAAAGTAATAAGTCTGGAAACAACCTTAAGATACCATCCTGGTAAAGGAAAGACAGCTGAAATAAAGTTTGTTACACTGGAAAAGAGTAGTGTGGTGAACTGCTGTGAACTGTATCTTGCATGTGTGTGTTTTCTAGAGAAAAAGGCCTTAATAAACTGTACTATATATATACTGTAATATAGCGTTCTCATTATGGATTCTATCTGCTGGCCACCTGCCACTAGATTTAAGACAGAAGCTGACATAAAAACAATGTGAAGTTCTCCAGCTAAACCAAAGATTCTTTGCTGGTGTACATTACCTGATGGGTGTGCGTGGGCTGCTGTTGTGTCGACGCACATGTCGTGCTCGCGGTTCAAACGAGAAACCTTCTTTCAGACTCTCCAGGACTGAAGGAGCCACGTAGGTGAAACCCTGATGAGAAATGATTTTTCAATTATAATGTCTTACATGCTTCCTCATTAAAGATCAATACTGTAGGGAAAGCAAGGCTGGCACTGCACTGAGAGAGTGCCACACACAAAACTGAAGTGTCTAAACATCAACCTAAAAACAAACAAAAGAGAGAATCTCACAGCAAAGGCGAGCTCTGCACTGTGGCTGAGTGACGTATCGTCTGGACTGTCCACTGGCGTCTGTCTGGTAAACCTGGTGTCAAACTGGCTAACGTCCTCATCTGAATGCTACACACGCACACAGGAGAAAACAGAGGCTGTCATAAGTCAGGAAGGCAGTCTAATCATTTATTAGTTATATGTGTATAAAGTTTTGGAAAAATGATTGTGGTATATAGCAGGAGGTAGTGGAGGATGCAAGTGCATGAGAGTAAAAATTTTGTGTAAAAGCCCACAATAATGACAATAATATTAACAAGCTATTAACAAGCTTATGATTACAAAAAGGCAAAAATGACAACTGAAGATCTACCAGCTGTGGCTTGTATGGTGGCTCCACTCTCCTGTTCAACAGGTCATCCCAGTTAATGTGCCTGAAGAACGGGTGTTTCTGCAGAGGAAGAAAAGGGACAAACTTCATCAGATGACCCAGACATCAATAAGACAGGCCCTCCCAGACTGAATCTAATTTCCTCTTTGAATAAATTGAGAAACCTAGTGGTAGGTAATATATTTTTACCACAATAAATAAATAATTGTAATATTTTTGTCTAATTGGGTTCCCTATGTCTAGTTCTAGGAAAAAAAATAAATCATTAATGAAAATGCTTCAGGTGGTCTTTTGTAAGACTATAAGACTGTACAAGATGTGTGCACCATCTCACTAATAACTTAAATAAGTCAATGATTTTTATTTTACCCTCTAATGTTGCTGTAACAAGTAAATTTCCCTGACGGTGAAGATCATTAAAATATTTTATCTTACCACTGCATTCCCTTTACTACACTAAGGTGAGTAGAGAGATTCATGAGAAGAAATCATGAAAGCTCATCCCTTTATAATGTACCTACCCAGGATGCAAAATAAACATCATGTGGAAAGAGGATAATGCAGTCACCCCATAATCACTGCTGTGTTAGAGAACACGTGCATGTGAAAAAAATACCTGTATATCAGCACAATCTGTTTTACTGGAGCCAAGTCTTTGGGATGGATTCTTCTTTAACAGCTGAAAACAGGAGAAACATCTGTCACATGTCAGAGTTGTTTAACGAAGATCACATTCTCTACTACGTAGAGGACAAACTCACTTCTTGTATGTTCACGTACCAAACTGACAAAAGCTACATTTTCAAACTTCTGACTGTGATACTTATTTTGTTTTGAGGACACAGATAACAAAATGAGAAATTATATCACATTTGTAGCCCCACAGAGAAGAAACTAATTCATGACAGTTACTGAGAAGATCGGAGAAAGCACAGTGGTTTAAATAGAAGCAGATGTCTCACGATGAGAAATGATAAGTGAATGTAAAAAGGTACAACACTTATGAATGTGGTAAATTTGATTGTGTGATGATTTAAGTAGTAAAGACATTTCATACTTTTGGACTCTTTCGCCCACTTTGAGGAGTTATTGATCACCTATACAATATAAATGACTATTATTTTCATCAATAAAGAGACACCTAATTACCTAATCTGCTGTATAAATTCCCTGTGAGTGTTTCTCCTGCCTTTTTAGGATGTGCATGTGTATTACACTAAAGTACCTTTTTGATGAGGTCCCGGGCATCGATGGTCAGGTATGGGGGCAGATTGAGTTTACACTTCAAAATCTTATCAATGGTCTTCTTCCTGTTTTCAGCTGTAAAAGGAGGCTGGTGAAAAAATCACAGGAAGGTGTCAGTATGTACTATAGAGACTCAAATTTGAGGAAACATGAAACTGAAGCTACTGTAAAAATTAACAGACTGATTCAAAGTTCCAGTTTCATGAAGATGCAGTATGTAAGCTTTAGACAGCTCTGCTAGCAGAACACAAATGGAATTTTAATAATTCTGTTTTCATTAGTGTGTAATCACAGAGAGCAGATGTCTTTCATGGTGGTCTTTCATGTCTTTCATGTTGTGATGCCCACACAACACATACAAACAAACCCAAACACTACCACAACACAGAAAAAATATTTGGCATTTTACATGGAAGCCAAGGCCTATAGTTTTACTTAACAATACTAAACAGTACTTAACAGAAAAGTACATAGGTAGAAATGTTGCATATTATTACTGTTATTTGTGTGTGCGTGTCTTATCGTCTACTGTATAGTATTGTTTTTACTGGCTTTCATGTATCTCTAACAAAAGAATTTCCCAATGGAGATCATTAAAGTGTTATCTTATCTTAATGTCTATAGCTATCTGGATTAACCTCATCACTTCCAGCGTTTCCCCTGCCATTATATTAGCGGGGCGCTGCGCCCCGCCAGCAGCACCCCCTGCCCTGCCTAGAAGTTAATTTATATAATTTTATTTTCTATATAATGACAGATCACAAGAGCAGTGATTTAAGGTTACCTTTCCTATAGAACAGGTCTATACCTTGTTCTTTTATTAAACAAAGTAAATAGCCTGATGTTATTTATCTCATTTACATAATGGGATGTCATTTC
>OMLM01014401.1:0-16589 GCA_900302695.1 Helostoma temminkii
ATTCAGCTTGTTATATGTACCATATATATATGGTTATAGCAGGGTTACAACCTGAAAGTTTAGATTATATTTTTCCTCCATGTAGATGAAAAAAATGTTTTTCTACTCACTTACTGAATGTGTGTGAATCCAGTGTTACAGTTTTACCTGCGTTAATAATGAATCCACCACTGACAGTAAACAGTAGGTTCGATATTCTCATGTCAGCTCATAACCTGTTGCTGACAGAGAGACTTCCATCTATGATGGATCTCTGGAACATCTGGGTTGTATCTGTAGCAAATCTTTCATCTGCTATGTTTGTCAGTTACTGTTGTAAAAAATTGATTTTCCCTCTGCACTTTCATTTGATCCACACTTTTCCCAGAGATCAATATTTTTGTCAATTCCCATTTTCTACCATAAGTAGCAAAACTGGACAGTAAATTTAAAATACAGGAAGTCTTTGGCAGATGCGCCTCTTGTGAGTGAATTCATCATCCTGCTGTTTGTGTCAGTTCTGTCCAGTGCTCTGATGCAGTTCTATTGTCACAATGTGTATTTTAAATTTTCTTAGCTGGGCTAAATATAGTTGAATTGAATTGTTGACATGGAATCAACTCCTCAGGTACTGCACATGCTCAGTGTATAGACACTTGTCTAGAGCAGGCCTGAGTCACACAGCAGCATTTGCTTTAATATTTAGAATTTGTGTTGAGTTTGAAATACATTAAGCGAGAACTGTGCAGCAATGGACTCCACTCATTAATGTCTTCAATCCAAATATCAGAAACACCCCTATTGCAGTTTTGTAATAAATGAAAATTTTGATGATGAAAGGAAATTACTGTGAGTACAGTGATTTTCCTTTGAAGCTACATGACTGAGAAAGATGATTAGACTGATGACGCTACTTGGATGAGTAGTGAAACGTTTCAACCTAATAACGAAAAAGTCCAGTTGCCACGGATCAACTTCCAGATGTGTTATCATGATGACATAAATTAAACTTTTTATTGAAATCCATTAATTCACTCACCCATGTTGCAGAAGGAGAGTTATTGGCATTGATTCATGTTTTACTGTGCATGGTGTTAAATACATGCACTGTAGCTTATGGTTATAATTATTTCACTCCTCCAGATTGACATCAGCCTCTTGACATGGAGGGGACAGGCAGTGGCTGGGCAGCAGACCTCACCCCCACATATGTGAATGGGAATGACACTGGTCAGGTCTTTGAAGTGGCGCTGCAGAACAGTTCCTCCAAACGCAGTCCTCAGTTTGTGGGTGTGGAGCTGCTGCAGTCCTTCAAGCTGCTCATCATCCCCTGCTACACTCTGGTGGCTCTAGTCGGCATCTTTGGCAACTACCTGCTCCTCTATGTCATTTGCTGCACCCGCAAGATGCACAATGTCACAAACTTTTTTATTGGAAACCTGGCCTTCTCTGACATGCTGATGTGTGCTACATGTGTCCCCTTCACGCTGGCCTATGCCTTCAACCCTCATGGCTGGGTCTTTGGCCGCTTCATGTGCTACTTGGTGTATCTCATCCAGCCTGTCACGGTCTATGTCTCAGTCTTCACTCTAACTGCCATCGGTGTGGACAGGTACGTCACCATGAGTCAGTGGACTAGCAATAAAAACAACCCCCCTGGTTAGAACGTTATTTAAATGCCTCTCACTGAGGAACAAAACAACAGAGTGAGGATTTCAGTTTGAGGTATGCGACCAAACCCAGTCAACCTGCTATGAACCTGTTTTTGTGTCAGCTTAGAAAGTAACTAAGCTTTTCTAAAATCACACTGAACAAAGCCACCACAAATGCAGGCATATGTACTAATAATTTGGAACAGCGTCTTTGAATAAGGTAATACATATATATTATATAATTACTGAATTTTGAAATGTATAACTGAGATATCCCCAAAATAACAAATCTTCAAGCGCTCTTCTCTCAACACTCCAGATCTTTTTTTGGAGATTTTACTAGAGGGTGCATTTTAATTTATCTAAAAACCTTATAGTATATATTTAACTATTTTATGTATTCAATTATTATTTATGTTTTTGAATGATGCAGTGAACAATTCCTGTGGCTAAGTGGCTAAGCTCTAATGCTCACCCTAGATATGGCAAAAGATGCACCAGATCCTCCTGTATGAAATAGTTGAGTTAGTTTTGAATTGCACTGGATTGAAATTTTTGGTCAACAAATTGATTAATAAAGTAATCATTGCAGTTGAAGTCAATAATTTTATTTTGTTTTAGGGTAATTTTTGTTAATGTTACAAAACAGATGTCATAGATAAACAATAAATACAAAAGCAAAAGAAGGTGAGGAAAGAAAGAAAGAGGAAAAGAACTTGGGACTTTATGATTCACATGCTTGAAAAGAGTTAGATGCTGCTAAGAGTACACTGAATAAGTAGTGAGCACTAATCCTTCCTTTAGGTCCTTTAGGTTCCTCCAAATGTAATCCTGTATGTATGGAGGACAAAAGGACGGCAGATGAAAATTTGCCCCATTGTTATGAACGGTAAGGTTTTGTGTCCTTACACCAAACTGTGTGGCAGAAGTCTAATCCTGCTTTGTCTGTAGACGTTGGATGTCGTCGCAGGACTGAATCGGATTTGATATTTGTGAAGCTAAACAACATGATGGTTTTTTATTTGTTATTGACTGAGTCATGTGCCTGGGGCCTCCCGAAGTGATTCATATTGGTTGTTTAAAAGTCCCACAGCTCAAAAGACATGAAATGACTATAAAGAGGTAAAAGAAACTGATCACAAACACGTGAAAATTATGAATAAAGAAACGTGATGGCTACTGTAAATACAGAATGACTCTGTTCCTAAGAGTCTGGGGATCCAACATAGAAGCACTGTTTTGTGCTGATGGGTTTGTTTCATAACCCATCCATGGATATTGTTTGCTTGTGCCTTGTGAACGCAATTTGAATTTTAACAATTAACTTGTGTTTGTCATTTTCTCATACTGATCCAACAGTGGAAAAGCAAACTGAGACTATCCTCTCCTCTCCTCTCCTTCTTTGTAGATACTATGCCACAGTGCATCCTCTGAAAAAGCGCATCTCTGTCTTAGCGTGCACGTACCTTCTCTCTGGGATCTGGCTGCTGTCCTGTGCCCTGGTGGCTCCAGCTGTAGCTCATACCTATCATGTGGAGTTTAAGAACGAGGGCTTCACCATCTGTGAGGAGTTCTGGATGGGCCAAGAGAGGGAGCGACTGGCTTACGCGTACAGCACTCTCTTCATCACCTACGTGCTGCCTTTGTCAGCACTCTGCATCTCTTACCTGTGCATCTCTGTCAAACTGCGAAACTGTGTCGTACCTGGCCATCACACTCAGAGCCAGGCGGAGGCTCAGCGCATGCGCAAACGCAAGACCTTCCGCCTGGTGAGCCTGGTGGTGGTAGCATTTGGTGTCTGCTGGATGCCCATCAGTGTGTTCAATGTTTTGCGTGACATTGATATTGACCTGATTGATAAGAGGTACTTTCTGCTTATTCAGCTGCTCTGTCACCTGTGTGCAATGAGCTCATCCTGCTCTAACCCGTTCCTCTATGCCTGGCTGCATGACCGCTTCCGAGCTGAGCTCCGCAAAATGTTCACATGCCGCCGTCGCATTGGCATCTCGGCCAACAACTGCGCCACAGCCAGTGTGGTTCTTTGAATCTCATGTGTTTTAAGTTCTGTTACTTAGTCCTAGTTTCTTGGGACAGTACAATATTGTAATTTCATTCTAACATAATATATTGGTAGGTCTCCAAGTCTCCATGATGGTTCACCTGTCACTCAAGGTAACCACATTATGTGCACTTTAACTGGAACAGATTATCTCCATGTTTTCATGCTGCCTTTCCCTACATCCCCAGTGAGATTAAGCCGATTTAACAAGAGAAAGCCCACACCTAATTTGACCCATACTGATTGTAGTTGTCCTGTAGTAGTAGATCCTAGCAACTCTCCCCTACTCCTGCGCCTTCTGTTGTCTACTTAACAAACCAATTCAGGAACAAGGAAGATATATATGGGAGTCATTATTTTTCCTCATACTGAACAAGCTACCTGGCTGAGTACTGTTGTTTCAAAGTAACAGGAAAGTCCACGTGCCATGTCTCACCTTTCAGATAAAATTGTAAATTGTACTAGTGTTTAAAAGTATGTAAGTAGCAGCTTACAGCCTCCAGTCTGTAGTCTGCAGCAGACATTCTACATCAGACTTTCTAACTCCACATGCCCAGATTTCTAAACTTGTTTGAACTTGTAGTGCTGACCTCAAACCAGTGTTACCACAAGTGACATCACTTTTTCTTATACAAGAATACTCAACAGGGCATGCAGACAAGTCTGTACATCAGTGGAGTGAAGTCTAAATGCAATAGAAATGCCGTCATCTTCAGTGTCTTTGTACAGATTAATTCATATTGAATATCATTCCTTTTGTAAATCTTGATTTAATTGATCAGTTTTTGAAATGTCTTTGACACAAGGCCCATTTGTTGAACAAAATATTGTTGTGTATTTCAGTGTTTGGTCCAACTAAATGTCTTTTTGCTAGATTAAAGTTCCCCTTTAGTCACACGTTAGCCATTTAAACAGTAAACTTAAATGGTCCTACTTCACCTCAGTTCCCACTCTCATTGTACATGTGCTGGGACTTATAATAGCAGATATCCATCCATCCATTATCCTAACTGCTTGTGCCCTCAAAGGTTACAGGAGTCCTGTCATTGGGCAAGAGACAGGGTACACCCAAGGTCCCAAGTCTATCACAGTGCTGACATACAGAGAAAGACAACCAATGTGGGAGGATGTCGGAGTACCTGGAGAGACTTGTTCTTTGAATCCTGATAATGAGGTTGCTGAGTGTGCAGATATATGTATTTGGCTCCTTCCACTGACCACTGAACTTTTCTTGGGTCTATTGCTGTGTTGTGTAGAGACCATCAAGGGCGAGGTGGACGGTCAACCTGACTAAGGATGTTCAGGTAAGAAGGTGCTGTTGAGCCAGGTGTGTTCAGTATTTTAGTTCTCATGAATCTATAAAAACTATTAAAAAATAAAAATATTAACCTGCACCGTTAGTTGGCCTGAAAAACAGACACCGTGTACAATGTAGACATGCTGCATGTGTTTTCATGGTTATATCTGTTATATCTTATCCTTGAACTGCTTAAGAGAACACTTTTGTTAATGCAAAACATAGCTTGTTATAAAACAACAGTTATGTAGATTAATCTTTCATCAAAATGTGTTGATTGTATAGCACAGTACATGATTGTAAGAAATAGAAGAGTCGAACAATCTGGTAAAATAATTAGTGTTCTTTATTTCAAATAAATCACATCAGCATCACTTCTGTCATGATTTTTACATCAGCTGTAGTGTTCTTTTGGTATCAGGCTAACACCTTAAACACGAAGTTACACATTCTTTGAGCACTCAACCCAGAAAAAGAAGAAAGACAGTCAACAGCTCTTCATCCAGCAAATCAGATGATAATGGTTTTGAAGGCACACGTCTGTACATTCTGAAGATTAATATTGCTATAAGATCTGCCGAGACATCAGGCAATCACATAATGCTAAATATGCAGGATTCATTCATTAGTGCAGTTCAAATATAAATACAAGGCTGGTTATTACTGATACTGAGTCTATTATTGTTTCTCAGATATACTTTGATTATCTTTTGGTTTTTATTACATAAATACAAAAACAAACATTACAGTAATCAAAATTATTATTGGAAGAGTTTGAATCTGTAGTATTGCTTACATAATAGTTAAACTGTGCACATGAAGCAAAAACTGCTATACTGTAACTACTGTGTACATCAATCCACATACAGTACATAGTAACTACTCGCTTTTATTCGTTGCTGGCTTTCTAAATAGCATCCCTTTGAAGCAAAAGTAGGCACAATAACTTTTCAAGGACATTCAACTCTGGTGAGTAAATCAGGAACGACAACAAACAAATAAACAAAAAGACTGGTGGTGGAGAGAAAGATCAGTGTTAACATATCAACGGTAGGAACCTATGGCTGACGAGGTCAGGGTGCATAGTTATGACCTGTAGGGGCGCAGTGTAGTTTAATAAAACCATGCATGTACAAGATTATTCTCATGCATTACAAAGCATGAAGTTACACATATCCCAGTCTAAAGAGTAGGAACTCCAGGTAGCAGTTTGTAGAAATAACACATTTGTCTGCACTGCAAGTGTACAAACTAAAACACAACCCAAGGTTCACCAGGTGTTGTTCAAGATGGTGAATATATTTTCAAAACAAGTTATTTGAAAAATCGTCTCACTTAGCATGAAAAACGAACATTCATCTGCTTATATAAAGATTATTTACTTGCTTGTTAGTGAGTAGTTACCAAGTTTTACTAGTTCAGAGACAATTTTCCAGCTTTTTCAAATAAATGTGTCTCTGAAACTAAAAAAAAGTGCATATGCATAAGACCTTCACAGAGACACTGTCTCTTGGAACACAGAGACAAACACACAAGAAACATTAGTGGGATTGACTAGGAGTCTAATTTTCCAGCAAGTGTACCTTAAAATGGCTTGGCTGAGTTAAGAGCTTGCAGGATGCTGGGTTGCTCATCTATGACACGGACCAGCAGGTTGTCAATGTATTCTTCAAGCTCAACGATCTTGGCGTCCTTCTTGGTCAGGTCGCTTTGCTGCTTCACGACCAGTGTGATCAGCTCTTCCTGTGTCAACTGAGTGTAAGGTCCACTTCCCACTGAATCAGCCACCTGATGGTAATGAAAATAAGAAAATACAGTTTATATGATTTCTAAATAGAAATATGTAATTGTTTTAGTACATCAGACATATTTGGCTGTTTTCTAAGGTGATTGCTGTTTAAAACACTTTTCCAAACACATTCATTATTTAAAAGTATTCACACACACACTTCAAATTAACATCATGTGTATTATTATAGGCCAAAAATAAAGTTGAATAATACATATTTTCAGAGTCAACTGCCAACACTTTTCAGGTTTCTTTAAAAACAGCAGACTCTAAATTATGTTTTTTTTTCATGAAGTTAATATTTAAATTCCAGAAAGATTTCTGAGAATTAACTTGAAATTGAAACTCCAAACTGCATAATGTGGAATGAATTAATGAAAGAGGATTTTATGTAAAACATGCCAGTTCTTATTACAGAAAAATCCATTAAGCCTAACCTGCTGTGCAGGAATTTGTTGCTATTCTGGCCCCATATATGAGATATGGCACCTTGACAGTACCTTAATCTTGAGTGGTGTGTTGTCCTGAAACTTTATCTCTTTCACAGCTGGAGCACTGATGGGATGCTGGCTCCCCAGAGGCTTCACAGGATGAGGCCTGTAAAAAATATATAATACAATATAATATAATAATGCATACATTATTGTAATTCAAGATTTAAAACACTTTATTAATCCCAGAGGGAAACTGTTTTGCCTTTTTAAAGATCACCGCATGTATTTTTTAATTAGGTGCAGGAGGAAAACGTTGAACCCTTTAATCTAGTGTTGTGCGAATCATCCAAATGATTTCACTGTGATCCATGTGCAATATTCCTAATTACACCCAATATTAGAATGGTTGCCAAGAAATCACCAGCCTTCAAAGTAGTCACACCCAAGGTAAATACCAACACCTTATCTGCTTCCCAATACAAAAGACGCCATATGCAAAGTCCAAATAAACTAGATTCTTGTAAGTAGCCTGTTCAATCTCACCTGCGAGGAGTTAAGGCTAGACCACCTCCAATACTATTCTGAGCACTGACAGGTGGTGTCTCAGAGGGTGAGACCCATGCTCGCAAAAGTTTCTTTCCCCCAGATAAACCTCCTGTCTGAGATGCTGGTTCTTCCACAGCTATCTGGAGGGGCTGTGAGGAAGGCAAATCCGAGGGCACAGTAAAAGGTTCCGCTCCAAATAGATCCACATCTGAAAACTTGCCTTGTGCTTTCACATCAGCTTGAGGCTGCTGTGTTACAGACTCATTCATAACTTCTCTTGTGTGGTGATCTGGAGTAGTTGTGGTTACAGTTACTCCTTTTTCATTTGCTGGCTCTTGAGGCTTGGAAACTCCATTTATCAAATGAGCTGCTAAAGGAAGAGTCTTTTTTGTTCCTTGTAAATTCCTGCTTTCTACAACAGGGCTGGCTTGCTTTGAACCGTCATCCTTTTTACTGTTTCCACTGTCTTTGTTAGAATCACTGCCATTAAACACAGCAAATGGATCAGTTGGTTTCTGTTGGCTAAAAAATGTATCAAAATCATCAGTCATTCCTTGTTTTGCAGGTTTGTGGTCCTTGCTTTTTCCAGTAAAAATGTCATCTACTTCTTGGTTGTGGTTTGGCTGCGTCCATGGGTCTTTGGAAAGAAGCTCACTACTGGGGAAGGGGTTAAAATCTGCAAAGTTGTCTGTCGGTTCACGTTTTTTCTCTTTTTTGCTCACACTTGAACTAGATAATGATTGAATATTGCTGTTAATACTGTTCTTTAGCATCGCAGCAGGTTCTTCTTCTTGTGCCGACTCTTTGCCACTAGCCCTCTGTCTGGGCTTGGCTGTGGGTGCTTCTTTGGTCATGGTGACATGTGCTTTTCCTTCATCATCTGCTAGAGTTGTTTCTATTCGGCTAGTTGGTCTAAGTTTGCGTGGTGCTGAAGGTGATGGGAGTAACACATTTTTCACTTCATCCCTGGACATCCCTGAGAGATTCTGTCTGCTTGAAGAGTCAGTGTGTCCATGTCCTGGGAGTGAAGATGGATTTGGCCTCAGCAGAGCAATGCTCTGGCTTTGATTTTTATTAGAATCTGCTACTGACTGAGGACGTGAAGATATGACTGGTTTAGGAGGAGCTGGGGCCACCACTGATTTTGTTGAGATAGGTTTGGTCTCCTGTAGGTGTGTTCGATATGGCTTTATAGAAGGACTCTCTTGTGGTACAGATGTAGGAGTTGGTCCTTGCTCCTCTGGGCCATCCACACTCATCTCCACAAATTGAGTTGGAACGTCCCTGTGCTTTTGATTCACTTCAGCAATCACATGATCCCATCGAGTAATCCCCTGCACTCCATGTCTCTTCTGTGGATACAGGGTTTCATAATCAGGAAGTGGTAGAGCTGCTTTTTTGTCTTGTTGCACTCCATCTGCCTCTTCATATGCGGGATTCTGTATCTGTCTGACAGGAACTTTTTCAGGTTGATTTAGGGTTAAGGTTAGGTTCCCATGTCCAGAATGCTTGGGAGGCAGGAGGGCTTTCCTCTTCTGGTCTGCCATTGTGGGTGAAGATCCCACAGATGATAGATTCTCTGTGCTGCCACGAGATGACTGAACAAGACTTCCACTTATTTGTGGAGCAAGGGATGTGTGGAGACTGAGGAAGTTATCAGGGGACTCAGATGGGATACTAGAGAGAGTGGAGTTGGCTGGGGAAGGACACAGCTGACTGGGGGATTGGCAGTCAGCAATTTCACAATCCAGAGATTGAGTCAATCTGCCAAGAAGTGAAAACAAAGGCCTACAGGTCAGTGTGACCATCACATTCCCTGAACCCATTACCTTCACCGCTGTACAACCCATCACCAGTCTAACAGCATCAAAAATATCAGCATGTGTCAAAGAAAACTATTAAGCCAAACTACTATTAATAAAGATTTCCTAAATCTTAGGAAACTGGGAATAAATCTGTGATCTGTGACTACAAACTGCATTGTCTACTGTTCAATGTCAGTGGTCAGCATACAAACGTTTTGCAGTTTTGCCATGTTTCTATTCTATTCTATTCTATTCTATGTTCATACTAGATAGGTCATCAAGATATCAAATATAACAACATATCTCAACTAAACAGCACAAACTTTAAATTCCTAGACTACTATCTGTCATCTAGCAAACATTATTGAAGACAAAGACACAAAGATTACTCTAAAACCAAAGACAATAGCAAGCACGAGTTCCTTACCATTATCGTTCAAATAAAAAAATGAAATAAAGACAGCACAATCTAGTCCACAAGACACTATAAAAAATCTAAACAAAAAATCCAATTACACAAGAAACTAACTCTGTAGCCCATACACTCCTTATGAGCTTTTGCCACTCTACAACATCTTCACATGCACAAGCCACACCTATATTCTCTTCTGCACAGACACCAAACTGGTCAAACTGGTCCGTCAACTGTTGGTTGGAATTCAAAGCTCTGGCAATTCAAGAAAGTCACAAGATTGAGCCAGCATGAACAGGAACAAGACACACAGACAACAAATTGTCGAGTTTCACCAATTACATACATGATGCAGGGTATTTATTTAACTTTATAGTCTGAAGCAATAGTTTTGGTTTTCTTAAATAACATCACTAACTGATATGTGCCTGGATAAGAGAGAAGAAAGAAAAAGTAAATAAAACGCAAACAGTGGAAAAAGGCTGATTCAGGGTTGTGGAAGGCAGCATTCAAGTTCCAGTCAAGCAAGTCTAAGAACAGTGTGACTACACCAAATAATACCATTCCTGGTGTCATGGCAGTGGTGTCACGCCATTATTACGTAACATACAGTTGCTTCTTTGTGTGCTGTCTTTTCTTTGTATGTTGTTTTTGTATTTTGCTAAGAGTATATGATGCAACCAAAAAAGAAGAAGGCCTACCTGGGTTTGACTGCAGACACTTTAGCAGTGCGATTGAGGAAGACCACGGCAGAGGGGATTTGTGTGTCATGGCTGGATTTCTGATGATCAGCTGAGCTTTCATTACTGCTAGTTGGAGGATCTGAGATGAGGGAAATGTCCTCAACTGGGTTGGTCGAGTGGTTGGAGATTGGCTCTTTTGATCTGCTGCGTGGGACAGGCTCAGGGACCTCTTTTTCAGGATGTTGCACCTCGTCCTTTTTCTCCTCCTTCTTTTTGATCATTCCAAACAGAGATGTCAGCCTTTCGGTCATGGAGTCCTGTTGTTTCTGCTCCTCGACCCTGCGGCGTTCCTCCTCAAGCCTTTGAGTTTCTGCTGCTTCCAGCATCCTGCGTTCTTCCTCTTGCTTTATTCTGTCTTCCTCCTCCCTCTGTTTCTTCTTTTTTGCTTCATCCTCGAGGATGCGCCTCTTTCTTTCCTGTTCCTCTTGGTATCTACGTTCCTCTTCCTGTAATCTTTTGGCCTCTGCCCTGCGTTTCTCCTCATCTTCCAACCTCTTTGCTTCTGCTTTGCGCCTTTCCTCTGCCTGTCTTCTCTCCTCTTCCTCTTGATGGCGCTGTTGCTCCAGTGCAGTTCTATCTGCAGACTCAAACCTGATGGATGGGATGGGTGTACTTGTAGTGGAATCTGCAGAGACATCAGAGGGATGTTTATGGACATCCTCCACAGAGCCTTGGCCTGAGCTGTTCAAACTCAGTGTAGATCCACTCTTGGGCTCTGCCTCCTCTGTGTACACATGGCTGCCATTGATGCACAGGTTGTTCGCGTCATTGTTACTCTGCTTGGAGCGACCCAGTAATGAGAAAGGACCCTGGGACACCTTGCTGTCAGTGCTTGCCGTTCGCTTGTGTGCCAGGAATTTGAATTTCTTTTTAACTGTGGGGACAGAAACGGAAACAGTGAAGGATGATATCATTGTTGACATGCAAAACACCATTATTTAACTTCCACAGTGCACCACAGGAAACACAGTCTGTCACTGTGAACATACAGAGCGTAGAAAGGTTAACCTACCCTCAGGAGAATCTACATTGAGTCCTGAAGAGCGGCTGGCACTGAGAGACGAATTCTTCTCAGGGAAAGTCCCCAGTGTAGACATGGATTGTGAAATGTTACGCTGCAAGTTTGATTTGGGGCCAAAGAGGTTTTTAAGCTTAGATTTCTTTTTCCCTTCTGGAGACTGATTGAGTGACTGTGCATCAGCCTCTCCCTCACTGTCTGTGAGGGTTTGGTTGACAGAAGGAACAATAGCTGAGGCAGAGTCAGAGAAGCCATCTTTTTTCTTCCCACGGACTTTGGCCTTCAGTTTGGAGATGGCGGAGCGTGGTTTGTCCTGCATAGAAAGGTCGAACATGCTAGCTGACATGTTGTTTCTTATAAATTGGATATCAAGCAGCACCTCCCCTCGCACTTTGTCCTCTTTTCCAGTCTTGTCCACCAGTTTGAACCAACTGCAAATGATGGTGAGAAAAAAAATCTGATGTTTAATATGGAATGTTAGAAAATGTGCATCATCTTACAAAGTATAAATTATTGTTAAATGCTACAATTTGACACCTCATTAAAATGCAATAAATCTACAAATGCTGTAATTTAGCCTCATTTTTCCACTTCAACACTTATGTTCTACTAAGACAAGATGGCAACAGAGTGAGATATTTCTACTTGACAGAATAAGACAGATCACCGTCTTGGTATCAAGATGAACAGACTAAAAATGACAGATCATTTGTATGTAAGCTAGGTGAAATAATTTAATTGAACAGTGTTAGTCACACTGCTTTTTGTTATGTTAAATGTGTGAAATTTTTTTTTGTTTGACAGAAATTTATTCAGTGACACATCTGATAGATTTAAGGTTATTTCAATTTGTAATCAAGCAGATAGGCAGAACAATGACAATTAGAATTTATTTACCAACATTTTCTCATATGTTTTAGACACTGCACTGTTAGTTGGACATAAGAAGCAAAGACAAAACATCCTGTGATGGAACCTGTGACGCTTTTAAGGAAGCTATACGTCATCTAGCTCATGTCAGACGGACAGAAAGGCAGGGGAAATGTGTTCTGTGGTCAGAAAAACCCACATTTCAGCTTTTGTTTACGAAAAGTTTAAACTGATGATTTTGACAATGGCCAACAATGAAACACATGCCATCGAAAGAATCAGCAAAAGACAAAAGGTAAACACAGCTTCTGTGAGGATATGGGAGTGCATGAGTACCCATGGTGAGGGTGACTTGCATATGTGTTGCATATGCATATGTGCAGATTTTAAAGAGACAAGTACTGCCATCAACCCAATGTTTTTTCCAGGAAGACAGTGACCTTTCACCAAGGTTACTACAGCAAGGCTTTGTCAGCCTGCAGTCCTGTTCTTTTCTCTTTCTTTTTCCTGTATGTTTGTTAGATGAATAAAGGGTTAAGCAAATTAACAAATCACAGAATTTTTTTTATTGCAGTTAAAAAACAAATTACAGGAATGGGGTTTGTACATACCCTAGTTCCTTATCTCTGACTTTGATCTTACTTCAATTGCTTCAGATCAGTTGGTATTAGTCTGCTGTGACTCATTATACCCGAGACAGATAAACTGTCATTAACCAGTATACAGCTTGTTCTAGTTCCTGTTGGGAGTAGCATGCCAAGTACAGATAAAACCTGACAATTACAGCTTTAATTAGCGCTTGCTGTCCGCAAGGGAAAGGTATGACCTAAAGACGTTGCTTTCTGCCTACACAATGAAAGACTTGCTTTTATTATATATAGTAATGCTGCAGAAAAAGTACCCATTATAGTGATACTTTCCCCTTTTAGAATGATTTAGTTCCAGAGCAAGAACTTTACCTAAAGGTTATTGTGTGAATTACACTTGACAATTTTGTAGTAAAATAGTGTATGTGGGCCCTATTAAGGCTCAATCTCACCTTGTACCAGATTACTTTGCATGCATGAAGTTAATCACAGTGCATTATTGGACGCATTCAGACAGGCTCTTCTGGGGATAAGTCAGGAAACAAGCATGGGAGTGAACCAACATTCCTCAAACACTTTCAAACATGCAGGGAGGTGCTCTACAGTACGTGATGCAATGAAAGGTAAACTGAGCCTAATTCAAACATTCCTCTTCTCCCACCCTAAACTAAGCACACCAAGTCAAACAGCAGCCAACCATGTATTTAAGAGATCACACTTTCTGAAGTCAATCAAGGAACTGCTGGTCGTTCTTGATTTGTCTACGCAAGTTACAACGAGGTATGCACTTTAACTGACGCAAAACAGCCCAGTGAATTGTTACAGCCCACGGTGTGAATATGTTTTGTTCTGTTTGCATAGAAATAGAGAGCTGTGCCCATAATGCACAGTCTCACCAGTCCTGCTGCACAAGTTCCCTTTGTGAAATGTCAAGGGCACTAAGCGTTTAATAATTAACAAGGCAGCCTGTGTTTATGAGCATACACCAGAAATGTTTTAGCCAATAAAACAGCAACAAGTGAAATGATAACAGCGTCCTCCAAAATAATGCAAAGTCCAAAATATTGCTGTAAAATATCTGATGGAATTCAAAGTTCTGCAATAAAGCTAAAATAATTTAAACATGTTATTAAGGTCACTGCAGGAGCTTTTTACAAGATTATGTTGTATGAACTCAGTGGTGGTGATTTTCATGCTCATCAAGATGGGAGATGACTGCTTTTCCTGTTGTTTATAAAATAAACACTCTGGCTCAGGTGTCTGAACAAATCAACACCAGGTCTGTTTCAACATGATGACTCCAAATACCTAGAACAGCAACTACCAGGTCACTGAGGGAAACATATCCAGCAATTATTTAAATAATAAAATTGTTTAAATTTTTTTAGGCAAAACTGCTCGAGCATCTGAAGAATGAGGATGTTTTGTGTCTTTTATGACAGTAAACGTGTTTTGGGGTTTAGGACATTTGTTTGGACAAAACAAACACTCTCAGTATGTGATTTTGGGCTTTAAAAAGAACATTTATGATGCCATGTTTCTAAGATTAAAAAATGTTATTTAAGAAAATCTTGGCAGTCTAATCAATGATGAAAGTAATTACCTCCGCCTCTAACAACATAAACAACTGGGAACACATTTATCAATAAAGTGGTTGATAAAAATATTTTCTTCAAGTTAATAAATGCACTTAAAGATGACTCCAAAGTTAATCAATTGGCAGATCACCAGAAAGCAATTGGGTTGTTTTTTACAATTACAATGATTGAAAAAAATGTTTTTCTTATAATTTTCTTATAATTTTTCTTGTAATTTTTTCTTAAAAATTACAATGATTTTTAAGAAAAAGAAATAGGCAAATGTTTTGTGGTTCCAGCTTTGCCAGTGTGAAGACTGATGATTTTCTGTTTTATATTATTATTATTATTATTAACAATAGGATATGTTTTGGACTGTTGGATAGACAAAAAAGGTCACTTGAAAAAAATTGACATAGATATCTCACAAGTTTTGGACATTTTATTAAACTGACAATTTAGACTTGTCAGTTTTGTGAGTGATTAACAGATAAATCACTCACAAAACTAATTGCAGATATATACTATAAAGTCATTCCTTATAAAGTATCTACCAAAAGTTATATTAAACACATTCTTCAGCAGAGAGTAGCTGTTACAAGGCAAAACAATTTCCCTCGGGGATTAATAAAGTCCTTTGAATCTTGAAAGTGTTCTTTGAAAGGACATTAACCTTTTCTCACTGAAGAAAAAAAACAGGATCTCTAAATATGTAAATACTGTTAATTTTTTAACTGCTCAAAACGAGATGTCTCCTACTCCACCATGATGCCTGTTCTCAATGTATGTGTGCTGGAAGTTATAAATCTGCATATTACAAGTGTTTAAGTTGTTTATTTGACTGTGGTTTGCTTTAAAACTATTTGTTATGTCACAGATCATGTTCATACATGCACATCTGAAAGTTTTAAGGTGCAGCTCAGCTTGTTGTGTCAAAAGAATTTGTCATTATCATATTTGTCATGATCAGACTGGGGACCAGGGCACAACATAGTTGTGTTTAAATTATATAAACAACATAAATTATATAAACAAAACCATTTTGGTGTGGACTTTATCTAACTGTTTATCTGAAAGACTCCCACTCTGTGACAATCTCAAACCTGTGGCCTTTGACAATTTTCCTTTTAGCAGCCGTCAGTGTCACACCCTGTATCAGCATGGCTGGGAAGCAGGACAGTAATCTAACACCACACGCTTCAAGGCGAAAACAGCAACATTTAATACCCAGCATACTGGGTCTTATGGGAAACACAAGGAGCAGTGCAAAGAAATTAAAGGTGGAGTGAACTTTGTCATTGAAGTGTAAAACCTTACTGAGCAAACACATGATAGCATTTCCGATATGACGGTACAATATAACCAAGTGAATGAGGTCATTTTGGCACCATAGCCAAAGCCGGGTGACTAACAGGAACTTACAATCAGCGGTTCACTCTGTCTTTACCATTGTAGGAGAACTATAGTCTATATTAAATGGTTTTTATTTTTAAACTTTCCTTTACACATAATGTATGTAGATCCCACTTCGATCAACACCGAGTCAACATTTTATTTTGATTATTCTAACGCCCAGGTTACACCCAGCTATGTCAAACCACAGATGTCACCTTGACTCATTTAACACAAATGGGTGTGAGTATTTTAAACAGCTTTAAGTGCCCTAAGGAATGTCTCACATTAACGGAAGCCATGTAAGAAAATTATTTACAGACAAGCCTCAACCACAAAGCTGATGGTAACCGAGTCTCTTCCCCCAAAGATTGTTGGTTTGATCCAACAGAGAGAAAGAAGCCAGAAGGAAGCAATGTGATTACAATA
>OMLM01014404.1:0-11578 GCA_900302695.1 Helostoma temminkii
CCCTCCCTCCCCCACCCCTCAAAACAGAGCCTCACACAGCCCTCTGGCCACACACATCAGCTAATTGGTTCTGCTAAACCTCAATGGGTGGCAAAACATAAAAAGCACAATTACCTCGTGAAGCACAGGTAGGCATTCATATTAAAATGTACAACTGTAATCCTGTGTATTGTTGTTGTGAATAGGCACAGAAATACTCTCAAATACAGTTTCTCCATGTCTTCATTGCTAATTCAGAGATCGGACCAAAATCTAATCAGTTCATCAAGGAGTTCATCAAGTGGATACTTGTGCTGAATTTGAACAAATTCCTTCAAGTCATTCCTGTGGTACGGGACAGACAGGCATGACAGACCTGAGGTCACACTCACCGAAATCTAATCAGTTCATTTTGACTCCAAGTTGCGGCAAATTTGAAGAAATTCTGTCCAAGCTTTACTGTGATATTGTGTTCGGAAGAATGAGACAGACAAATGGATGATCACACATTTGTGCCAAATTTGAAACAATTTGCCCAAGACGTGCCCAAAACACAATGAAAAAATAACCAAAGAACATACAGAAATACCTGAAGTCATTGTGATATAGCATAACATTAAATCAGTAAAGTAAATTCAGTTGAATAAAAGTAATTAAAACTTAATTTATTGTTTTGAAATAATTGAACCATTTTGAAGATAGAAACAGTGCTATGTATTTTTTTAATATTACACAAGTTTTAATATTACACAAAGATAACCAAAGTAAATACAAAATGTAGTTTTAAAGCTATGATTTTGTTTATTAGAGGAAAAACTGTCCAAACCTGCCTGGCCCTGTGTTAAAAAACTATTGCCACCTAAACCAACAACTGCAGCTGCAATCAAGCATTTGTGATAACTGAAAATGAGTCTTTCACATCACTGTGGAGGAACTTTGGTCCACTCTTCTTTGCAGAATTGTTTTAATTCAGCCATACTGGAGGGTTTTTAAGCCTTAATAGCCTGTTTAAGGTCATGAAACAGCATCTCAATCAGACTTAAGTCAGGACTTTGACTAGGCCACTCCAATACCTTAATTTAATCTTTTTGTAGTCATTCAGAGGTGCTGGTGTCATCATTGTTCTACTGCAAACCCAAGTGCGCTTGAGCTCGAGGACACAAACTGATGGTCGGACATTCTCCTTCAGGATTTTGTGGTAGAACTTAACTAAAGTTGTCCAGGTCCTGGCGCTACATCATTCTATCACCACCACGTTTGACTGTTGATATGATGTTCTTCTCACATACCTTAATGTTTTACAGTGAACATTAGCAAACAAACATCACCCCCCACCCCTATACTCCCTCTATCAAAATAGAAATGTCTTACTCAAACAAGTAGTAAGTAACAGTAGAGATAAGGAAAAAGCAAAAATAACACAAACAAACAAATAAACAAATACAATTCTTTACAGACATTTGTTTATTTCCCCAACACTATTGTTTTTAAATCTGGTCCAAAACTGATAGTAGTTGAAATAAGGCTGTGAAATGTTTACAAATGTGTTGTACTGCCCCTTAAGACTGTATGTAATTATTTTCTAATGGAATACAGCTGTTCATTTCCAAGAAGATGAGATGGGAATTAAATTTGTTATCACCACACAGAAAAAGCTACAGATAATGATATTTCTGTAGATTTTATTTGAACATTCCTTGCGTGTGTATAAATAGCAAAGAGATTCACTAATAAACAGGACTGGATCCTGTGGAATGGGGAATCCCATCATTTTGCACATTGAGTCACAGACATCTAAAAAGTGCTTAATTTTTACAAACGACCAATTGCAGTGTAATAAGGAGCCTTCTACTTTACCACATCTAAAAACAACACTGATATTTCAGAAATGACCTTAACTTTTGTTGGATAACTCATATTTCTTCTTCCGTTGTTCAAAGTACATGAGGGATCTCCTAACGTAGCAGTTCTCCATATAGTGTATTCCTTTGTGATGCCACAGTTCCAGTATCTTATTATTCAGGGTTATAGGTATGAAATGATGTCTCAAGGGTGTTCTGGGAGACAGTGCTCTCTGTCTATGAGTAAGTCTCATAAAAGGAGGAAATAAAATGCAATTAAAGAATTATATTATCTGCCACTATGTTAACTTTGTGTATTGTCCTGTCTACTTACATGTCCTTAAGTTGTTCTTTAATTTCTTCAGATCGCAGCATGATGTGTTGGTTTTTAAGATCTTTTATCGTGCTTTACTTTGTCAGACAGTTTCTGTTTAAGTGATTTCTTGATTCAAGAGGTTTGACAGAAATCAGGCCTGAGTGTGGCAAGTGAAACTGAACTCAGCTTTCCAAAAAAAGATTTAGAAAGGGGGTGGCAAGTTTGGACAGCTTTTTTCTCTTAATAAATGAAATCATGTTTTAAAGACAGAATTATAAGTGTGACAAATATGCACAAAAATCTGGAAGGTGGCAAATACTTTATCACAGCAGTGTCAACAGCAGATTTCCTATGGACTGTCTTTAACCTCTGTGAGACTTTGTGGCTCTAAATCATTCTCAGACCAAAACCTGAGGGTCCTAATGTCAGTCCAAGTGTCACACCCTTTCCTTTCAGTACAGACTACCACCACGATGCATTTTATCGGAAGGGTAAATTGTTTTCTAAAACTCAATGTGTGAAATACTTTACAGGGTGACCTGTATAAGCAGCGCATTAAACGAACTGGCACAAAGAAAATAGAAGGAAATCCGTCATTTTGCTTGGACAAATAAACCTGTTTTTTTCCAGGAGGGTCTGGTTAAGCGGAGGTGTATTTTTCTCTGTCAGGCGAACAGAGCTGGCTTGAAAGATTGTAGGGTGGTCAGGAATGTGCAACAAACCTTCAGGCTCTTGTGGACAGTTCAGTGTGAGAGGGACAGCCTCCATGCGCTGCTCGGTGACTGAGGCTTAATTGAAGAACAGAGCAGACTTCTCTGCAGCCTAAACAAAGCCTCTGTGTGACCCAGAGAAGGCTGGTTTATGATAAACTGTGAGAGCCTGTGTGTGACACAGACAGAGAGAGCACGATGGGAACATCTCAGCCTTCCTGGAAACATTTCGTCCCTTGGAAAAACACTCACCTTTGAGGAAAAACTCACAAGCCTGTGGTTTATTGCATGCTGCCAAAATAAGACCAGCAATTTTGTCCTCTCTATAGCTCAGTTCATTCACTGGCTTCACGTGTTTGGCAGTTGCACAGCAAATGGAATGGATGGAACTGTGTGATTGAAGAAGTTCTTCAACAACTGTAAGAATTGAGGTGATTATGCAAGAGAAATAAATCTTATTGGAAATCCTTGCTGCATGCATATGAAAACCAAGATGTCCTTTCTGTAGATGTTGTTCAGAATATGGGACCATCACAGTTTGGTTACAGTGGAAGCGTCATGCTTGGTTACTTATAGTTAAATAGAACTAGAAACTGTGGTTGTACAGTATGTCTCCAACGAGTGAGGCTGCAGTTTACATGCAGGTCTGTCCAGCCTCATGTTCTAATAAGTTCATGCACTGAGTCCAATGTTTGAGCCAGATTTGATGACATTTAATGAAACACCTTGAAGACGATTCTGAGAAACTACATCACAGTGACATTATCCTATGAATGAAAATCTAACGAGTCCATGTCATTTGTGTCAGAAGGCAACCTGCAAACATAATGCACCCAGCCACTGCTGTTGCTCACACAGAGACATAATAAAGATGTGACTAGGCTTAAAATAATTACTTGGTTAAGTCCAGTAAAAACATCATAGTTTAATGTGGTGAGTAGGGCCGTCATCTGTGAACCCTGAGGCTGGTGGTTTGACTCCCGGCTTTCCCGATTCCTGGCCACATGTTGAAGAGTCCCTGGACAAGACACTGAACCCTGGAAGCATGCCACTTTAAAGCGGCTGCCTGCACACAAAGAATTTGGGGATTAACGAACTATCAGTTATTATTAATGTTGCTGAACAGTCAAGGATAAAAATGCAACTTCTTGCTTTAGAAACCAACTTCGGCCTCCGGTAGGAGAGTCCATCCATTTAAGCTGATCTCCTCTTGACACCAACTTCGTACTGTGCTCTTGTGATAATTACTACATTAAGCTGATGACACAATCAACATGAAGCACCCTCCTGTGATGACAAATGAATGCAGTGGTTGACTAGGTGTGTTCAAAAGTGTGCACAGGAGATTTAGAGCATGCAAACACTTTGGCCTATATGTAGCTTCATTCTTTTGAACGAGGTTTGCCCCTCTAACCAATTACTTTTGCTTGGTTAATACGTTTTGCATGATTCCCCAGAGTTGCATACTGTAGTTTTAAGTATACCCCACATTTTATATCCTCAACCTCAGATATGATGGTGTCATTCAGAAATTATTTGGGTAATATTTTCTTGGACTTCAGCAGAGCGGTAGAAGACATTTCAGGTGGATTATGACACCATATTCCCTTAATGTTAGGCACGTAGCACTGATGTCTGATAATAATGGAGAGAGGGATCAAAATTAGTCAACTTAGTGTATTTGTTTGTTCTGGAGGGGTCTTTTGTTTGGTAGTTTTGGCTTTGGAAAGCTGGGAAATCTTCGTTAAGAGTCAACTCAGTACTGCAAAATAGTACAGTAAGAGAGGTGTGCGTGTGTGTATGCCTCTGTGTGTGTTAGCAATGACCCGAACACTTAATGTGGATTAGTGAAAACTTAAACATCCGCTGGCTCAGACAGGCCTGGAGCATGTAAAAAGAAAGACACCTAGCTTTTGTGTTGGCTTTCAAATGAAGCTCTATTAGCAGCTGCTGCTGTCACTCATGTGTGCCTGCCTCATCTTACCTGCTGTAGGTATTCTTCCTATGAGAACTAAATGTTAAAAGTCAGGAGTCGGCACTGGAGGTAGTTTGAGCCAAGTGGTGCTTTTAAAGGTTTCCTGGATGTAGGTTTTTTACCACATATCAAAGAAAAAGTGAATATTCGCTATTGTTCTTAAAGTGAGATGAATGTAAAAGAATTCAAGGAAGACGGTGTCAAGAGATGAAATCTGGAAAAGCTTGAACCCACCTAGGAGGAGCTCTACACTATGTGAGAATGCAGGTGAACCCACACTGTAAATGACTGTCATGTAGATAAACATAAAATACTGGCAGCAGCGTCGCCAGTAAAATACTGTTAATTTTACAGCTCTACTACTGTTATCTGTTTTACAGTATGTTTCTGGAATAATACCAGTGGACTAGTGGAAGCAGGGCAGCCAGTACGCTACTATTTTCCTACATTACTACTGTTATAATCTCTAAGTGCTAAGTATAGTGCAGTATTTTAATGGTAGCCACAATATTGTTTTTGATTTTTCACATTAATATTAGAATTCCACCACAGCTGAAATACAGTACTGTGTAGTCATTTTGTAAACACAGCATTTAACTAACTGCACTAACTATTTGCAAAAATAAAAATATATGGAAAATAAGAGACTTCTAAAATCATGTAACCCAGCATTTACAACTGAAATCTATATAGGTTAATATTTTTTTCCATTACAGTTGTAAATTTTAAATATGCATAACAGAACAACAGTCAGCATTTTTACTTTTTTATTAAACTTGGTGGGATGATACCTCTTGCTACTGGGAGTACTGCTGCTGTTTTAATACAAAAAGCAGGATTTGTCGGTGGATTGAAAATATCTTTAGTTCAATTCATAATTGGAGCACAGGGACAACAACAATAAAAAATGTGCCTCAATCAGACAAATCACTGAAATACAATTCATTTCATAATGCACTGCTAAGTCTCATCATCCCTTCAGACAAGGGCACCAGTCGAAGTTCAAATCAAGCACCTCTAGGTGAACTTAACAGGTATTTTAAAACATAGTCCAACAAGGTTCTTCACAAGGAACTTGACTGACAGACCTCTGAACAACTCTTCTTGGATCTTATCCCAGAAGGCCTCAACCTCTTTCTGGGCTGATTCCAAAACCACAATAGTCTGAGATTAGAAGCTGAGTAGAAATGAAACCTGCTATTATATAAAGTAGGGCTGGGTGATGTGAACAAAATCATACATCAAAAATCATTTTAATCTCATACTGTGATATTAATGTTGACTGCTGGTGCTTTCATAGTTGCTTAGTAGATTTCTAACAATCATAGCTGAATTGGATATGGTAACCAAGTAGTGCAACCACTAGATCAGTTTTACAAGTAAAAAAATGTCAGTCCTTAAAAGGCAACATGGCAGACATAAAGGAGAAGCAATGCACGTCAAGGTCTGCTGATCTTGAAATAGACCTGAGACTACAGCTCAACACTGTTGCTCCATTTCCATATGTTGTATTTACTGTTGATTTAAACATCCCTCCCAGAATGTTGCAGAAATATAATGTGTTGTGTCTGGTTCCATCCAGGTTTCAGGAACCAGAAAGACGTCTGTGGATCGTCCGCTTGGTCCATCAACCTTAAGCCATATAAATCTCTACAGGGAATTAACATGTAATCCAACGCAAATTTAGTTATGTTGTATAAAAAGTTAAATTCATTGAAACAAGACACGCAAAGCATGTTGAGCTGCGGTGACACATCTTCATGAGCACAATTGTGCCACAGAGCAACTGTGAGATGCCCTGGAAGCCTGGACACCAGCAGATGGAGCCTTCATCCTGCCGGCAGTGACTCATGTGCTGAGCTGATTGAAGCTGGCTGCCTTTTACTGTAAACAAAAGATGAACATGTCAGTGCCTCTTTAAAATAATGTGTTTCTAACTGATAGAATACAAAATGATAATCATGTTTGTACATCTGAACACAACATGAAGTTATTAAATAAATCTCAAAGTGAAAATCGAAACACAGCCAGAAGTCACTTTGAAATCTGATACGATTCCTGCAAAATATACCTCTAGCAGCAGCAGCAGCCTCTTTAGGGTACTAACAAAGAGCCCTTGAGTGAGACCTCTGTGTTGCAATGTGACCTCTGACCTCAGTGGGTGTGGTGGCTGGATTCCACTGCAAATCTGAGTTCAACTGCATGCAGGACTCACTGTACTCAGCTTCCTCTGTCTCTCCTAAAAGGAAGTAATCTCACTACTTTGGGATAGAAAACACTTCTTGTGTCTGCACTGCACTGCTAGAGAAGTTTAGATTCTCTACTGTGGCTAGCATTGTATTCCTTTTCATATTTCTATATTAAACACCATCATATAATCAATTTTGTTGTTAATTTGCATTTGTAAATATAAACAAAATAGTGTTTCATGTGTTATGGTCATTGCACATTCAGCAGCGGTTTCCTCCTGTGGCCTTTAAGCGCGGAGGTTTAGTTACAGAGTGTAGTTTTTATGGCATTTTAGAACAACTGAATAAGGTTTCTATTTGTTATAGTTTTATTTAAATATGTAGGATACTCACACATGTGCATGTCATACAATACTGGTACTGGTACATTCATTTAAATGGTTTTAATGGGCAGACTTGTCAAGGAACAACAGTGTGTGTATATGTGTGTTCTTGTACTTGCCATTAGCTCCATTGTCTGGCCAGACAGTGTGGGTATTGTTTGTCTTTATGATTTCTAAGCGCTTGCCCACCTCGCAGCCTTGTAGATGCTGATGAATCTGGAGATGAAACAGGCTCCGTATTATCTGTTCCAGGTTGGAGAACTAGTGAGAAATCTGTTGGTCTTTGCCATGAGATATAGAAATACATGCACACATCATTTCCATTTTCACAGTCAGTCATTGTATCTCCTTAGAGAAACTAGACACATGCTTCCAACTCAGTGGGCAGTTAAGGTGTTGTCATCTTCCAGTGGCCCATGCTCATTGATAGCCACGCCTTTCACCTGTAGGCTGTGAACTACTCTGTGTACAGAGCGCACAACTTTGTCTCCGTATAACACATCTTGGTTTGTAAAATCCAGATCTGCAGAATTTCAGCAGGCCAACTACTTGTCCATGTAATGCGGACATAAGCTGCATTTTGCGTGATAAGTTTTACAAATGTCAGATTTAAAGTTTTACAAAGAGCATTCTCTGCTGTGAACTAATTATTTTTTCCATCAAAACTCATTTCCAGCTGAAAAAGATTACCAGATTTAGCATTAAAGACGTGATACAGACACATTGGAACTGATGTCATTTCTTAGCTACACAGTTGCTATATATATTTTTTCCTGTAAATTGTTGTACAAAACAAATCCACAGGCTCCTACATTGCCGGCTATTATGTGATAGACAACACTACCAGATTTATGAACGGTGAATACTATTGTACCCACATTGTCAAACAGCTAAATAAATGGTTGAGAGAGCGGACGGAGAAGCTGGAGGAAAAAAAAAACAGTGGCATGGATGATTACCTCATTGCTTTGAGGGAACCCCCAACACAGCCACTTCCTCTTCCCAAAACAAACCAATAATGCACGGACATGGTCCAGATGTTTCACCTCTCGTCTGGAAGGTCTCTTCAGTTCTGACTGACTGGCTGGGAGTCACAGGTCCCAGTCCCTTGATGTTGTTGAGGTCACGTGAGGATTTGTTGTCCAATGCAGCCATCATGTATTGTAGCTGAACCAGCTCTTTACAGCATTGTGTGTTTTTTCTCATGTTCCTCCCCTACAGATAATGATTTTCTAACTGTGGGCTTGCTTTACTATGTGCTGTGCATTTTGAATGTGTTCAAATGTGTGTAAAAAACATCCATCTTCACACCTTGTGGTTTGACTGACATTCCGGAGGAAGGGCCATCCTATATATCCGGACCTATTCTTGCTATCCTATTCTTCATTGTCTTTCCTTTTCCTGGATCCTGGTGTTTTTTCTGGTCTCAACATAAATTGTATTGAACATGTGGAAGAAATATTCATGCTAACATCCATTTGCCCCCAGCACGACATTTATCTCTGACTCCACCTGGGAGACTATGACGTTTGCAGTCTTAAGGCGCCTGCAGACTGCAAGATGTCAGCAGTCTTCTACGTTTACTGCAGTCACACTGTGCGACATGGATCTGCTAAACTCAGGTCTTCATGTGAGTAGACTGTTCGATGGTAACACCTACTGAATCTTGGGCTACAATGCAAGTCAACAAAATGCCTTCATTGTGTGTGATCCATCTGCACCACTACAGTTGTTTCATGTGGTTTTCTGATTGGTTGGGTAGTAGATTGTAAATTGGAGCAGCTTTTAAACTGTGAGACAGACATCCTAAATTTCTAATGTCACAATTTTGTCTCAGGTTATCTTTGGTCATGAGTCTGAGACAATGGCCACCAATGAGCCGTGACCAAAGCTATCGCCACGTTTAGTGATCTTTAGTCTGGGACGGCCCCAAGGATTCAGCAACAGACACCTGAAAGGGTAAAAACCACCAGGACCTCTCGACCCTACCTGATGTTACACTGCAGGATCAGTATCCCATTAGCAACCTGCAGCATGGCAAGCACCATCCTATCCTACACATCCAGCGTATTGTCATCCTGTTGCCTCACCATGTAAGCATGGGTCAACCACTACAGCTCAGTAGCTTCTGGATGTGGTTCCAGGTCTTTAAAGTGCAGAGATGGTCAAACAGCTCATGTCCTATATCTGTGGCAGTAACTGGAAGTTGCTGGATTTCTGTTGATATCACCTCAGTTTTCTTGGAACCTCGGAGGATGTGCTACTAAAAAAGTACCACATACTATTCACAACTTTTGCCCGATGGAAAACCAAAAACGACAAGGTGAGCCAGCGTATGCTGAGTCCTGAATAATAATTCCCTTCCCTCAACCTGAAACCAGTCTTACCCTAAACAAACGAGGATGGCACTACATGAATCCAAAGCCACCATGAGGGACGTACAATGCAATGCAACTTGAAGGTATTTGAACCTGACACACTGAGGACAAATGATCAAGTTGGCTTTCAGTGAAGGAGACCTCCTCATAGAGTGAGTTTCACCCTGATATTATTAGGTGAGAAATCCACTTGTCTGCATGACTGCAATGAAAGATTCACAGAACTTCATGAAGTCTTCTCACTGCTTGGACCTTTTCAGAATTTCAACAAGGGCAAAAAAATCCATGCAATTCCTGTCTTCGTGAAGCAGATACTGAAAAGTTGCTGTAGATCTTTACAACCACTGACTCAATCTCAAATGACAGATGATCGCAGGCTTGCTTGCAGGTGTTATGAGCTCTGTGAGCTGGGCACCTCTCAACAACTGGTAAACAGTTTGGTGTTTTCCAAAGATGACATTGACATTATCCTCTGCATAGGTTGTGATGTGTCCAACATCCAGTCCATACTTTTACATGCAGTTTATCAGAGCTTGACATAAGCCACATGCTGCTTCATCACTGTCTTCATAAAAGTCAAGTAACTTTCACTGCACTTTATCAGATACAGAAAAATATCTCATGCACACTTGACACATTTTTCTATTTCCCTTGTTTGAGGCATCACTTGCAAGTGAAGCTCACTCTGGTTAGATGAAGATCATCCAAAACATCCTGCACATTGTTTAGGCCTAAAACATTCACTGATTAGTCCATGTTTAACTGTATGATGCACAAATGACGCTTCATTAGCAATTTTGTCATTTACGGCAGAATGAAGAAAGCACCAATGATGCTAGCACCTTTAGTTAGCGTGGCCTTCTTGTGCATTTCTGTGGAAGCATGCTGAGTCAGGTCAAACTCTCCTCCACGGCCAATTGAGAGAATCAAACTTTTTCAGGAATTGGTGTATTTATACTTTATTACTTTACGTCCAACTGGATGCAGAGGCCACAGTCAGCATGTGATCTGCTACTGCTGTGGTAGCTGAGAGCAGGTGTTACAGTGAGTTCTGCCTGCCTGCTGAGAACTGCATACACAGTGTTTCCCCTCATATAGCGCCCTCTCCTGGGTGGCTCTTATTGTCTACTCCATTATTTTAATGTAGAACCTAGAAAATGTTAGGAACCAAAATGACACATTTGGCTTTAACAAACTTTTGATTTGTGCAATACATGTATTATTTCTCTATATGTGGGCTGCTGTAAAAAGCAGACAGAGGCTGACTTGAGGAGTAAACTAGTGAAAGAACGTCGAATAAAGTCTTTTTGTCAAACTACTATTGTCACGATCAAGCAGGAACCGCTGAACTCGACATATTTGTTTGCATATGCAGTCATTTTCATTTCTACATGCATACACAGTAACAAAAACTAAAACAAAGAAAAGAAAGAAAACTATTTCCTTTCACCTCATCTCCTGAAAGAATAAATGGCAACACTGAGCTGATGATGCTCTGCTGAACAGGGGCTTAGTAAGAGTTTTGCACAATAATAATAATAGAATATTAGTATTCAAAGCAGTAGCATCTGTCAAAAAAAAAAGTTTTTTATTATCTCATGTATCTGTTTGCTCTCTAAGGGCAAGTCAGCCAAACAAGGTGAAAGGTCACTGGCTTAAGCAATATAACCAGAGTGCTGCATGTGTCCCTGCTGCTGAAAAAAAATCACTCTACCCCACACACACACACACACACACACACACACACACACACACACACACACACACACACATAATCTCCCACCCTCGTCGGTCTGAATCCAGACTA
>OMLM01014404.1:12862-31642 GCA_900302695.1 Helostoma temminkii
GGTATACATTTTTTTTTTGCAGCTGGGATTAATAAAGTTCCTTTGAACTTTCAATTTTAAAGTAAAGTTATCTGTACTTAAACAGTAGATGAAACTAATTACATGTTATTAATGCGTGCAAGTGAACGTGCTGCAGAATAACCAGGCTAAATAACTACATCAATCCTTAGTGACTAGTGGCACAACAACAGCCACAAACAAGCTCGTATCTTCCCAGTGACACCGGCTCTTCGACATGAAGTGCTCGGTAGTCTGTTTCACAGGGCGAGCTCTCAATGGCCGCTCCGTGTCCTACAGCAGCGGATTCCATTGAAACGTGTGAAAATGTGAATTTAATTCATAAATAAGGCCTGCCATGTGTGGCCCGCTGCCAGGATTCCGTCTCCTCTCTGTTTTCTCTGGCTCCCATCCAGACCCCCTCCCCCGCTTTGTGTTATCCACTCACGGGAGAGGTGATTTCTTTCTTTCTTTTTTCTTCTTCTTTCACAAAAAAAGAAAGAAAAAAATCGCATCCTTACTGAGTGGAGCCTGGTTTTGCAGTGTGGACTCGGCTGCTATGCCCACACCGAACTGTCACGCCCTCCCTCTGCATGATCCTGCCCGGTGCCGCGGTGCGTTGTAGCCGAGTTTGAGTCGAAACTCCTCGGTGTCTCGGACTCCGATGTCCCCGGTGTTCAGTCTTCTTACGCTCGCTGAGCCAAACTTTCCAGCTGCTCACTGGCTTATTTTATCAGCTTCCCCCCGCCTGTGGACGACTTTCAAGCGGACTACAGAGGTGTAAACGCGCTTATAGAACCTATCGTCTGTTTCTTTCGTCTTTCTTTTTTTGGAATCTTTTCTGTTCACCGGGAGAACGGAGGAGCCGCAGCACCGGGAATCATGAGCGGACGCGGGGACGAGGCCGGGGAGAGCTCCGGCACCCAGGAGCCCACGGGGGCCGCGGAGCCACAGAAGAGGAGGCCGGGGAGACCGAGGAAGCCCCAGAAAGTAAGTCTGAGGTTGTGTCTCGCTGCCGTGCAGACAGGGAGACCCTACACTGGTGTCTCTACATTCTGTGACCAAGTTGTGTTTTTATGAAGCGCAGGCCAGAAGTTTACTTTAGAAGGAGAAAGTAAAAGCTGCTTATTGAAATGAAAGCAGCGTGTCCCGGCGCTCTGTAGGGACGGCATGCCAAAAGATCACATTTCTATTTGCAAACAAGCGCCGTTTTCTTGAAACGGTTTGCCCCCTGTAGATCAAGCCTCCTGTAGCGTAGAGAGACTTGATGAGCTGGATAGTTGCTCACTTCCCTACCAACAATGAGGAATGCCTCTGTTTCCACTCTTGGCGCTCGTCAGTGACTTTTAATTGACAACATGAGTAAGGAGAAAAACTATGAATCACTGAGGGCTTTGAACGTCTCTGATTCATTGATGAGTCACATTCCAACCTAAATTTCACACCAGAGTCACGTTCATTGAGACCACAGGCTGCACTGGACGCCGTGGCTTGTTTTTGTGCAGAGCCACAGCTGAATGAAGTACATGCATGTTGCAGTGTTGTGCAGCAGCCTCCCTGCTGCGTTCAGGTGATCAGGATAATAGAAATATCGACCGCTCAGCGTTTGAAGTTGAGTGTGAAATCGAAACGTGCAGACTGGATAAGTCTCTCTCATTCATTGCATCTGCGGTATGTGCCCACACACATGTGCACACCATTGCCACACACACACACACACACACACACACACACACAACCTTTGTTCCTCTTTTGGTCTTGACCCATAAAGCATTGACCAAATGGGGGGTTCAAAGCTTTGTTTCCTGTCCTTGACACCTATGTCATCCCACCCCTCCCTTTCAGGAGCCCAGTGGAGAGCCTGTCCCCAAGCGACCGAGGGGCCGCCCCAAAGGAAGTAAGAACAAGGGCCCCTCAAAGGTAGCGCAGAAGGTGAGGAGCCTCGGCACCTAAATTACACACACGTTTGCTAATGTTTAGAGGACGGAACTTCTTACACTCCCTCACCAATACACAGCTCAGGGAACAGACACATGGGACCAATAACTTAAGAATAATTGTAAATGTTCTGCTCAAGTCATTGTCCATTATTTAAATGAATTCTTCATCAACTGGGACTTTCCATGCCACATTTGTAAGACTGAGAAAAAGTCCGATTAAAACCCACCGAGCAGCTGTGTCACTGTGTACCATGAGGAACAATATGTTCTGTTCAGCTTGTAATGTAGCGCAGTGCAGTGCAGCGTAATGTAATGCAGAGTCGAAGTTCTGTCTCCATGAGCAACTGATCAAATCCACAGCCTCTATAGAATAATCAGATTGCTGCAGTTTTGTATTTGACATATGATGCGAATCATATATTATACGTTATATATAATAAGTAATACAGTTAATAAAAACTGTTGTTACACAGAGATACAGCGACTCAAAGGATAAATTGCTATGTAAATTTAAAATGTATTGGCTCCACTGTTGATTGTATGTGCAGGACTCAACTCTTTGTTAGTTCTTATCATACCATAGTCTGTACAACCAGGAAAACACATATTCAAAGCTAATTAATATATTACAAAATCATAAGTAATATGTAGTTTTGCATATTACAAGTGGCTCAGCTACTACTGAAGCTCATTAGGACTTTTTGTTTTATGAAATTATTCATATTAAATCACATTCAAAAAATTACTAAATGCAGGCAGGTAGATGACAATGAAAAGAAAAGTGAAAATAAAGGCACAGTTTTTCTTTAGCTCAGCTCAGATATATCATGTCTGATGATCACTTTAAACCCAATGCATCTGACTGATAGTAGTGGAGATGTTTGACTGCTTGAGTTTGCACATATGAATGTGACATGTCCTACATTGGCTATAAACAGTCTAAACTTGGATGGGTTTTAAATTGAGTGACTGCACCCAATGGTGACACGAACTACTGCCTTTAATACTGTGGTGAATTAGGATCAACACGAGAAAGAATAGTTGTCCATCGTTCGCACGGGTCGGGGCTGAGCTCTGCAAGCATGGAGCATGGGCAGGTTAGCAGATTTGAAGGCGTGCAGGACTGCAGGTGTAAATTAACTTCAAAGACAAATTGCATTTGGCAGAAAATTTGCTTACTGGTTTGTGTTGCTTAGTCTCATTTTTGACCATCAACTTAGTTTCATACATCTCCTGAGACTCAATGCTAATCGCCTTTATAAGCTGTCAAATTGGTTCTGACTCAGCCTGAAGTTCACCTGAAAACGGTGGAGGTGCCAAACAATTGTTTTAGGATTTCATGGACCAACACTCTCTTTTTTGCTGCAGACCAGCGACAGACTTCAAGCAATGTTTTTACCTGTTCACAGCACTTCAAAAATGACTGTTTTCACAGCCTTCCCTAGTATGAAGCAGGATTTTCTACTGGGTTGTTACTGAAGGACAGTGCTGTTCCAATTGGGCATAGTTTGGCCCACAGGAAGACTTCCACAAGCTGTCCAATCAGAACAAGAGTGGGGCGGGGAGAGGGCAGGTCTTAAACACACAGAAACACAAATGAGCCTTTTAAGTAAAGAGGCATTATAACATGTATTTGCACTTTTAAATTGAAAATCATATAATCTAATATCAGTCCAGATTCACACACAAACTTAAGTATAATATGACCACTTTAATTTGCACAATGACATTGCTCAGTTTGTGTTTTATTTGAATGCAAGTCAATTATGTTTGATGCTTTGATGTTTGGTTTTAACTATGCTTGAGCTGGAAACAATATCTCTACTTCAACATAACTCAATAACACAAAGCCTTTTGGACTAACTGCTTTAATACAATTCATTAATTCATTCTTCAGTGAAGCATGTGGAAAAATGTTGAATTTGTGTCAAAGATGAGTGGATTCAAATTGTTACAGTAATGGTCCATGTAAAAAGATTAGAACGAGAAACTAAAACTGAGCCAGAGAAAACGTAATAACCCATCTAACAGTTGATGTGTTACATCAGTGAGGCTGGGTGGCTCCCTGTGTCTTCATTCGTTAGATAGATGAAGCTGCGATAGGCTCGCGATAACAGCAGCCTCAGTGTTCCACTGTAAACATTCCCAGCACTTCTTTGAAAAGTGAACCACTCTATTCTTGCCATAATCGTGTCAATTCTCCTCTGACATGGTTATGATAAACACTGAAGATCTCAGACCTTCCAGATGAAAGGAGTCCTGGGTCAGCCCACACCTTTAAAATATACTCTTTAAAAGTTCACTTCCCTTCCCTATATCAATCACTTGTGCAATCTCTGACAGACTGTGGCAGGTTGTAAGAAGAAACAAATGTGCTACACACCTCGACTGGACTATTATTTATCTTACCACATACACTAGTGTTCAGACGATTGTGTGAAAATACATTATTTATAGAAAATGTCAAATCAAGTTTTTAATAACGTGAAATCTGAGACTGTGCTCAGCAGAAAAGCAGGTTGTTTAAATTCTTAAAACAACCTTTTGCAAAATGGCTTTATATATAATGACAGTTGTACTATTATATCCATTAGGATGTCGATGTGGCTGGATTGATGAACAAAGTGTGTGAAGGCTTCAGTATTTAAGTGAGATGATCAGGGACAGTTTACCTGACTAAGTTACCCAACACTGGTCTGCAAATGCTGTCTCAGAGCTTCTGAAACGACAGGACACACATCAAACTGCAGTTGAGTTTGTATTGTCATGTCATGTCTTGAAATGTTATGTTGGTGTCTGTGAACTGCGACACAGCTCCACACATCGTGACTATCGTAGAATTTCAGTGGTTTTCTGGTACTGTGACATCCCTTATCCAGAGCAAGTTGCAAGTGATGTACAAAGCAAGCAAAATAAAGTTAGGTCTCCTACTCACACCCAATCACACTTCCTCCTACACAAGTGGAGGTAGACGTAGTGTGCAGAATGTGCGTTTAACAAGTCACAACAACTTCTTGTCTAATTATGGATGACAGCAATGTCTCACATATTGAAGGTCGTGAAATTTGGTCAAAGTAAAATTTCTGATTTGTCTAACACTATGGTTTATGACTTCCAGACTAAAGCTGCGTTCACACGTGCACTCGCCCGGACATACAGTTTTAATTGCGTTCACACATGCAGCTCACCCGAGTGAAGTCCAGAGAAAGTCTGGAATCCAGTGCACGTGTTAAAGCAGCTTAAGAAACAAATGTCATTCACCTCATCCTCAGCTGCAGCCTGTGATTTCTGCTAATTAGTAAATGATGTCAGGCTAACGTGCTAAACAAACATGTTTCAGCATTCAGCTCAAAGCGCTGCCTTGTCCATATACAGCTTACAGAGCCACTAGCAAAGCTTCACTGGGAGGAGGTTGGGCTGGATGGATGGGTGGACAACCCTTTGCTTACCATTTCCTACCAAGAGTCAGTGTTTGCTTTCTTTATCCGTGAGCATGATCTTTCCCTTAACCAAGTAGTTCTTTTAACCATAATTAAAAAGGTTTCCTAAACTTAAGAAAGTATATTTTCAGACACAAACCACAATCCTTCTCTCCCCCATTTTTTGACCTTTTCTTTGTGAAATGTTGTATTTAGCACAATGTAACTGGATCAGGTTTTCAGATGCAGCAGTTTCCTCCAAAGCCATAACAATATATAATAGGCCTACATTCTTCAGTCTGGTAAAGATGACTGCTTTTGTTACAGCTTTATATAAAATAAATAAAGGGGAGTTTAAAGCAGGTTTCCTCTTCTGCTGCCTGTGTATGCAGATCCACTGCTGCATCTCAGGTCAGACACACTGATGATTAATTGAACGTGGTGTTTTCTTTCAGACCATTAAATCTCCACATTAAAAATGCAGCATCCCAAACAGTTGAACCGGGATTACAGTACACAGTTTGACTAGGCACCGACGTGTCATGATAAAGACCTGCTAATGAACTATACAGGTCAAGATTATCATTTTGTCATTGATTATTTTCCTTCATCAGAAGAATTTCTTTTGCTTTCAGGTCGCATGAAAAATAATAGGAAATAAATGTGCTTTTCAATCTCGCCAGTGCAGAAGTACCTGAGATCACGTGGCCCTCTTCAAACCCTGAGCTGAATGTTTTTCTCTGTGAATAAACTCATGTAAGATAACGCTGGTGAGGTTTTGTAACAAACCACCTGCTGCCATGCGATCAGGCTGTACTCAGTGTCAGGCTGACAAAAAGTTGGTGTTGTTTACTGAGGCAAATGGCTGCAGAAAGCCACACACATGCCCCAACACCACCATATCACTGATACCGGCCTTTTGCTGGTCATCATCTGCAAAATTCATCGCAGCTCAACGATTTGACTAAGATTTCACCGGACTCTGTGCCAGGAGCCGCAGAGCTTGGATGTATCTGATGAATTATTGACACTGGTCTGGTCTTGTTAATTGTGGACGACTGCAGGGCTTGGCACTTTGGCTGTGCTGGACAGTCTATGGAGTCCAATCGCTCCCAGTTTCAACAGACATCAAATCATTCTGTTGTCTCACTAAGAAAGTTAACGTTCCAACTGGAGGTATCCATTTCACAGTAAGGTAATGCTCTATAAACATACACGCTTTGTGCTCTGCAAACCAGTTCCATGCAGTAGACAGCCATCCATCATTTAGCCAGCACTGTCATAGATTTGTTATTGTCAACAGATTCCATTAAAACACCAAATTATACAGACAGATGTGTCCACGAGTTAGTGTCTCCATCCTGAAATATCGATGCTTTCATTCCCAAGTCATATAAAATTCCTAAAAATTAATTTGCACTCAAATACATAAAGAAAAACACGTCAAAAAAAAGTGTTATTCTTGCACTGTCATCTCATGAAACAGACACTTCTTTTCTCCTTGACTTGAAGCCTTGCTTGCCTTGTACCTCACTTGTAAGTCACTTTGGATAAAAGCGCCTGCAAGATGACTAAATGTAAATGTCATTTACATTAATAACTCAGTATAAATCTAACAGGGTTTTTAGTACGCTTATGTACAATATGTTTTCTATTTTTAATATTTTGTTTTTATACTGCAAGCCTTATCCTTGTTTATTGGAGTATGGATCTTATTAGTTTTTTTCTGTCAGTCCTGATAACTTTGTACTCAGGTACTCTGATGTAAATATCCATCCATCCATTGTTTGCTGTTAAGGAACACTACACTGCTGGTGCCAATCCTTTCCACTCACCCAACAGGTCGAACCTGGTTCTGTTGGGTTTTCTAAATAATTCCACATAGTTATATTGTTATATTCCATAAGGTCTTAAACCCTACACCATAAAGTGTCTTGAGATGACCTTTGTTGTGATTTGATGCTATATAATTAAACTGAATACAATTGAATTGAAACAAATCCAAACCGTCATTTGCCATTGAAAAGTGGGGTTCACATTTTTGTATAATCAGAATTTGATCCAGCATTGAAGTTTTTATAGCCAATTTTTACATTAGTTAATTAGGTGTTTTATATAAAATGTTCATGTCATGTAAATTATTTTTTTTTTCTCTTTTTCACAGAAAGTTGAGGCAGCCGGAGAGAAAAGACCCAGGGGGCGACCCAGGAAATGGGTGAGTGAGAGGCTGTCTTGCTCCACACATACTTCTGCTACTATGTATTAACTCACACTGCATGTTCCCGCATGACCAGAACCTGAGATGTCTCTGCTCACAATGTATGGGTCAGTCTTAGGGCTCACACTTAGGGCGAGATCTGGATTTTGGCTAAACCCGCTCTTTGTGAACTCTTCTACTTCCACTCTGCTGCTGACATCCTGGATGTTGAAAGAGCTGTGAGCTGATAAATAGGCAGGAGCTATGAAAATGAATGATTTTAATACACATTCAGAAGTAGTTTTTATTTACCTGAAGAATTCTCCCTGTAGCCATATTGTCTGTTTTTGAGTTCTGAGCTGTTTCACTGGCTGGACATTTTGTTAACTCTTATTATGTGGCCTGAATAGATTCAGTGCTTCCTCTCTGGTCGTTGCTGTTGTGCGTGCATGTGTGTGTGTGTGTGTGTGTGTGTTCAGGGGGATCTCCAAAATGTTTGTGTTATCAGTCAAAGAAAATGTTTACTCTCCACGCTGACTTCAGGAATACTTAAATAATTCCACTGACAGCTTGACGGCGCCAGTGTTTATCAGCTGTGTAACAGGCCTGATTGATAGTGCATGGAAAAGCAGCCGGCAGTTAGAAGTGTCACCAGGAAGGGTAAGGAGCAGGCACGGGTGGCCATTGGGCATACTGGGCATTATCCCTGTGAACTGATGGGTCTGTGGTGCCTGTCCATAGAGCAGTGGGATGCTGGTTTGTCGCTCATCTGATATCGACCCAACCACATCCTTTGAGCCACCCGTTTTTCCCTCTGAAAAAACAAACTGGTTCTTACAAAGAGTTCAGAGTTGAACCAACTCAGGACCAGCACAAGTACCAGCCCAGAACCAGCACCAAATAGGGGACATGAGTCCAACCGTACGTTTGGGGACCATAAGAATCTAATCAGTTCACCCTTTAGTCCAAGTGGATGTTTGTGCCAAATTTGAAGAAATTCATTCAAGGCTTCTGCGATATCATGTCGACAAGAATGGGACATAAAAATGTGAGATCACAGGGACCATGACATTGACTTTTCACCACCAAAATCTAATCAGTTCATCCTTATATTAGCGTGCCTTTTTTTGGACAAAATTCCTGATTCCTGCAAATGATGATGCCAAACAACAAAGTCCAAACAACCACAAATCTTAATGATAAAGAAAAGATAAAAACATACTAAATGTGAGTACATAACAAAAAACAAATCAATCATCAGTCAAATGGTGTGTTCCAAGAATCACCTGTACATATAAAATACATTCTCTGGTGTCCACATGAAGTCAGCAGCAGAATAGAGCCTCACCAAGGCAGATCTAACGGACAGGCCAAAGCAGAGAAAGCTCATGTACTACACATGAGCAGTGTTTTAATACACTGCACAACCTTACTGATGCTATTCACCACTCTTCATCACCTAAGTATTCAGTAACATCACTTCCATGTAATAAATTTGACAGAATTTGACCAAATTCGACTGCATGAGTTAGACATCCACTGTAAATGTCCAACAGAAATGATTTGGTTAAACATAATTCATCAGAAAATGATAAATTCACCATGAAAATATATCATCTGCCGCATAGTCATCTTTTTGTTCACACACCGTGTCCATGGCAACATTAAATGTTTTGCTTGTTGGGAACTCAATTCCCCAAAAAAGTGAAAGAATAAGTAGGTGGTAAGTGTTAATTTGACATTTCAGTGTGAACACTGACATTTTTCAAGACAACATTCATGGAGATATGGCCTTTGTTAACCACCCCACACCATGCTGGTCTTCATGTTGCACTTCAAAGGCATCTATTGTGTGTGCACAAACAGATTAATAAAATGAACTGGATTTGGGTTCAAAACATCCTGTTCATCTTACCTCATCAGGTTCAACTTACTTTTGAATTGTGCAGCCTTGGGCAGAGGTCTGAGTGCTCTCTAGTTTACATGACCACAAAGCTGCAGTTTAATGCGAGTGAATTACTGTCAGAAGATGAAACTACATGTCTGCAGCTCAGGTGACTTAAAGTAACTTCAGGCTTCATTTTGAGGTTTATGACAAAAATTTACCCCAGAGAAGGTGCAGTTGTGTGTCTCTGCAACATCTGTGCATATAAACAGAAACCCATAGGGCTGGGGGTTTGATTCCTGGTCCTCTGGTGGCTACGTACTAAGGTGTCCTTGGACAAGACACTAAAACCCCATAGTAGCACTGTTCTATACATGCAGCTGTCCAAACAGCAATTTCCCCAAGGGGATCAATAAAGTATCAATAATAATAATATTATTATTATTATTATTATATGATGTATGGTGACAGCATACATATTATCACACATCACAGAAAAGGGCTCATAGGGGATTGAAAGAGTGTGTCAAAACAACCATTCCTCATAATCTCCTCCTCTGAAGTGAGAGGAGGTTACCTTTAACGCAGCTTGTGTGACTGGGGTTTATAAGAGCCATGTAGTTTATATCCATCTGTACCAGCTGACAGGAACTGCTAGCATTAGCCAGATCCAGCTAATCCAGGGTTAAATCCTCATTGGTATGTCTTCTTGCTCCTCTGCTCTTTGGCTTCCCCTGGAAACAGGTGCTGAGATGGTTAGGCCAAAGTGACCAACTTCCTCTGCTAGTAGAAGCTTAAAGGGAAGGGGAGAGGGGGATCTCTATTCTCAAATACATTCCATTCATCAGCTGTTTGATTTGCAGCAGTTCCTCTCCTCTGTTCCAAATGGCTTTTTTCCATAGGATTTTATGTGTTGGTTCCTTTACAGACCAGCTAAACTTGTGTAGCTGTTCAACTGCCTACAACCCAAAAACATTGAGCCAGTGTGTAAACTGTACATAGATGCATTAATTGCAAATAAAAACTATTGCTGCTTAAAAAGAAAAGCTTTTTATTGTTGAACCAATGGGGATGCTTTTAGTGTGAAGTTGCAGCGTGTGGTTATCACTGAGTAAACAGCACTTTATTAGAGCTTTAAGTGAACAGCTTTTCTTTGCTGTGAGGTGCAGTGGATAAGGATTTATTACAGCTCATGGCTGTTTACGTCATGGCTTGACTACACCTTCCATGCTGGAAAGAGAAGAACCTCAAAGTAATGATGGCCCCTTTGTGTAATCTGTGCATCATCTCTATAGTGCAAGATTATTTTTGCCACATATTAGTCCAGTGTGAAGTGGCATCTTAATATTCTGGGTTCATTTATTATGCAAGGATCCTAAGAATGGTAATCATTTTTTACTTGAGCTGATTTTTCTGTTATCAAGCTGTTTGGTAGTCAGTTGTCAGTGGTTTTGGTTCAGTAGGGCACGTGGACCAGTAGGTTTATCAATATTGTTGATATATTGTGGTAATTGGTAACAAAATCTGTGTAGGGAGAAGGGTTGGAGACAAAACACAGGAAACAAGAGACACCAGTTCATTTCAGATATTCAGTGTTGTCACTTTACTCAGTGTTATTTTCTTTTAACCCAAACCACAATGTTTTCCCTAAACTTAACCAACTTGATTTTGTGTCTTAACTTAACCTTGTAGTTTTTGCACCTAAATGTAACATATTAGTACCTTTGTGTTTGTAACCATAATAACCACCTATACGCCTAATGGCAGGTAGAGCATATGTATGAACACAACAGATAAAGGCCATTAAATAGTTGTCAGTCTATCCACTGGCTTCAACAGCAACACAACACAAATACAGCTTCAAGTTAGGGTCATTCTATACAAATTGTATTGAAAGAACAGGAATGAATTACTCTGCATCACCATTGTGACTTGTTGCTCTTTCCACTGGTCAGCCAGCTCCTCTCTGCCAGGGTTTGCTGCCCTCAGGCCGTCTTGCTGCCTTCCACACAGCTGCCTCCTTGTGTTAGACGCTGTATAGCCGGAAGTAACTCACATGCAGTACATGCTCACACCCATCTCTTTTCTGTGTCACTAAAAACCCTCATTGGTGTTAAATGGAGCTGACTGACTAATGCCCACAGTATCAAATGTGCAGAAATGACTAAGTGAATGAGTGAGTGCTGTGGCATGAGTGTGTGTTTGCGGAGTTGTTGATCTTGGCTTTGGGTCAGACTGAAGGCAGGAGCCAAGTAATAGAATCAGAGCTTAGGGGAGAAGAAAAGAATGAAAGTCTGGCAGAGATGTTGAGCCCCGCGGCTACTGGTCACGTTTGTCCAGCATCTTTGAAAAAGGGTCTGGAAAGTCCTCAGCATTCTTGCCTTTGACTGCGAGCATGTGTAAAGCAGGGGTAATTGTGGTATTGGGAGCGCTGTTAGGCATTAAAAGCTTTTTATAGAATAAAATGTAATGAATGTATGTAGTAACAATACATAATGGAGACATGGTAGAAACTGAAAATATTTTGTGAATTTTCTTTATTAAAATAATTGAAGTTTCATTTATCAGACATCTTAGCATGAACACTTCCTCCTTCCTAGTATATCAACATAGGGCGAATCATTGCGAGGAGACTTTCACTACGCGCTACCTTCGTCACAGACTTCATTAAACCGTTATTTCTTACAATCTCAACGTATTCATCAAATCTGGCATTAATGAGCGCTATGAATGATAATGAAAATGAGGAATAGTGGTGAGTGACAACATATATGTAGTCTTTTCATGCAGGATAATTAAAACAATCATGATACATTTACACAATTTATTTGGAAAGACGGTAAAGCACAGTCATTTCTAACAGGATTGTAACTGAACAGATGCATAAATCATGAGGATCAATCTTATCCTGGTTGTTAGTTTGCTCTGGACCAACCACCTTAACTAACAGGTAATTCCTTAATTCAGCTTTACTTAGACTCCTTTCATGCTAAATGTATCAAGGATAACCTGAAAATAAAAGTTTGGCTACACAGAATAAATCTCCATGGTAACTTGACTGGATTTAATCTATCCCGCTTTCGTGCAGCTGAGTCGAGGATAAATCTTAATCCCTAGTCTAGTCTGACCCAGCCCCGTTTGTTGATGAACAACACAAGATGCAGTTGAAATGTGCTAAAACCTGGAGTTAAGTGGACTCGGAGTTAAGGTCATCTTGTCCCAAACGCTGTATTAGCGGGTTAGACTTAAACATGTTTTCTGTATTATATATTTCAAGCCTTCATGTTCCCATCAGGATGATCCATTGTCTTGATATGAATGAGCAAATTTCAGGTAACTTTTTTTTGTGATTTTTTTATGAAGAAGCGGCATAAGACTGAAATATATATTTATCCGATACAAGTTAATCACAGTCTCTTTAAACTCAGCTGTACATCGTATTTAGCACTAATTAGAAATTGTTAGAATTCTTTGCTGAGCCACGGTGCATCAGTGGTCACATTCATCTGACCTGAACATCTGTTACATACAGAAGCTGATTGTATGTAGCTTTCACTATGTGTGCTGGTGCTGTGTGAGTTGACCTAGATAGCTCAGCTGTCTTCTCTTGCCAGATTCCAGGGAATGAACAGTAGAACTGTGTGATAGCAGATATTTCACATTTTCATCTGTTTAAAAGAGTCAGTGTTGATGTTTTTGCAGTTATCTGGAAAAACAGAACAGTCAGAAGTTTTAGAGGAGAAAAACGTAATTAGATACAACACATGAGGAAAATAATAGAAACACAGACCACTTGACCTTGAGCAGGTTGAACGAGATGATTCTAGACAACACGATGGACAGATTGTTTCACTGTCTTATTGTAACCTCAGACTGTAGGAATGTTGGGGTCATCTTTAACACCAGCCCTGATAAATAACATTAAATCTCTAGTTCAATGTTTCCTGTATACACGATTAGACAGTCCCTGTCTATTAAAAGCCTGGAACGTCTTATGTATTATTTGATGCTTTTTGGCATTTGCAAAAAAAATAAAGTCATCTCATTCAAAACTCAGCTCAGAACTTGAACTAGACCAAAGCAAATGACCCTGACTTGGTCACAGATGCATCATTGTTTAAAATGTTTCAAAGCCCAAATGCATCCACGTGCAAAATGCAATTAAGCATAAACTGCAGGAGGTGAAGTTGCATTAGTTCTTCTGTCAATTCCAAACAAAGTGGTGATGTGCAACATGGCTCTCTTAAGTTGTATTAAGGAGTGTTTGTATTAAGGTTGTTGCACTCCATCCATTTGTAGAAGCAAGGCAAAGAGAGACCATAGAGACCACAGAGAAACACTGAAAGGAGTTGGGGGTGGGCAGCAGCATTGCCTCATTCTCTACATTCTCAACCCGACACCTTCCTCCAGCCTGAGCTGCTGCCAGGCTGAATTCCCGCCACTAGAGGCCTTTGTCCAGACAAGCACGCTACAAACTTCAGGAGTTCTCTGGGACCATAGCGGATTTCCACAGGTCACCTACTGTAAGCCTCCCCCTCCAGCTCCCACCCCTTTTTTTCCTGCTGCAGCCTCTGGAAGTGTTTAATCGTTTCACTCTGAGTCTTCAGCTCCACAAACATGGCAGCGAGCTCCTGCACGCTGTAGATTTGGATGCTAAAAGCAGCGTCTGTTGTTATTAATCAGCACATTGTTGTATGACTGTACTATACATTTCTTTTATTTGTGTTGATTCTCTATCCACAGATGTGAGTGAGTTTTTTCTAGTAGGTCCGATATAGTAAGATCACAGACAATATTCATGTCTGAAAAGAGGCTTAATAGTGAAAATGAATATTTTGCACAACATGTAGTTGTTGCTTGTTGACTTGAAATTTGCCCCCCAGAATTTTTTATCACTATACTATACTAATTTTATATTGATATGTTAGACATAATCATTTGAAAAAGTAACATCAACGGTTTCAGGTTTCTGATATATTGTAATAAAATAAGCAATCTTGCTCATAATATCTAAAAATAATCCTTTGTAGTGCAGATACAGAAGGAGAGCACTAAAATACTCACCATTCACAGTTTATGTTACACAGGAAGTTAAGTTAGTCCTGTTTGTGTAGCGACGGCTTGATTCTTTTTTTTTTCTTCCTCTTTTCACAATGCAGTTCTTTCAGATTTGTTAAACAGATATGGACATTTATGGCATTAAAGTATTCCTGCTACCACTATTAGGAGGCAGGAAGTGAGCTGTACCAGGCATGACAGGTTAATTCATAACATCTGCAACACTCTGTTAAAACAAGACAGAGCTGAGTGCCATGTATAGAGTCCTTCCTGTTTCAAAGCAGCCACGCATGCACTATAGGAAACAGCCACATGCATTTGCATCAAATGGTTCCAAGACACCAAAGACAACTCATGGAGAAAATACATGCAGAACAAAGCTAGAACATATTTGTGTTTTTTTATTCTGCAAATGCAAAATTCAGTAAACCAAACATGAACTAAATAAAGATTTGGACAGTCTAAGGAGACATATTGCATCGCCTTTTTTCTACTTTTCTTCTGCTTTTTCTTTGAGATACTCTGGGAATAGATTTCACTTCAAACAGCAGAGGTTCCTAAATGGAGCCGATCCAATTTGTCTGCGCCTTTCTTTCCTTTCAAAGCACCCTCCCAACAAAAGGCTGCTTGTCTGCTAGGAATTTTCCACATTCCTTGCAACGACACACATTTTTCTCCTCTACAAAGGGCTTTCCTGCAAATTCCATTTAATCGCAGGATTTAGTTAGGCCATGTTAGGTCCAGTTCATAACTCTTGTGAGGCTTTGGCCCGGGGGGTGTGGGCCTGAGAGTGGAAAAAGGTAGTAGTGTTGAACAATGGAGGTGTTCAAGGTGGGAGAAGGATAGCTTCCTTACAGGATCTTTAAAAGTTTAAAATTTTTTAACCAAGAAAATGATAAGGGCTGGTTAGGAGAGAAATTTACAGGGTTGGAAACATCTTCTTCATAGTAGGGGTGTCATTTTTATAGCTAAATTGAATATTTGTTCTTTTGGCTGTTTTCTCCTGAGTCCTTTCTGGGGTTAAGCAGTTACTGAGTCAACAGAAATCCCCCATATGTCCATGAGACCCTTCAATACCTATTCGAATACAATACAATAAACTTTAGAGAAAGACCTGCATGTACAAACAAGCTCAGTCTGGAGACACCGAGGCAACAAGCTGTAATCAGACACACACTGAAGACTTGAGTTTGCGTGAGTTTAACCAGATCATATTGAATAATCTTTGCTTCTGGAGCCCTTAGCCATGAATCAGGTAGACTGCTAATGGATGGAAGTCCCATAGAGTCAGAGTTAGAGGCCTAGCAGTTTTTACTGGGGTGTTGGAATATGTAGAGGACAGTTTTAGTAACTTTCTGAAATAGACTGTTTAACAATTTGGGGTCACTTTGAAATGTCCTTGTTATAGTAGCGTGATCAGAAATAGAGTGTAGATAGTGTTAATGTTATAAATGACTGTTGTAGCTAGAAACAGCAGTTTTTAAGAGAATATCTAAATAGACATACAGAGGCCCATCATCAGCAAACATTAGTCCTTAGTTCCAGTGACATGATGTATTTGCTAATGGAGGTCTGTCTCTGGAACAACTAGACACATCCTCTAGTCAACCATAGACAGTTCTGGCATGAACAACAAACTGATTACCGCTCAGATGTGCACACACACAAACACACACACAGGTCCCAGCTAACCCAATAGACAAAATACTTTAAAATGGTAATACTTTAGGCCTCACACTTTGAAGTAGAACCAGGTTTAGGTAACAAACAGTCAGAATCAGTCTATTTTTGAGCTCCAGGAAATACCTCAATTACTGTACACATTACATAACCATGCAGTTGGAAACACACTGTGCCACAGCAGAAGAAGAAGAAGAACACGGGCAGCCTAACCTGGCATTTCTGACATTTCAAACTCCCAACAAAAGACGTATCTGACAGTGTTCTGGATTGTAGCTAACTGATGGAAACATTCGATCCCAGTAGAGGTTTTCACGTGGGAACAGAAGTTTGAAATGTCAGAAATGCCAGATTAGTGGCCCATTTCTTGCTGTGTGTTTTCGATTGTGAATGGGTATGTAATGTTTCAAGAAACTGAGGAGCCTTTTAAAAAATGATTACATTACTACACTCCTTCAGTACATGAGCATACACTCATTGAGTGAATAATCAACTGTACTTGTTGTTTTTCTTAAACTACTGTGTTCCCCTTGGAAAAAAGGGTAAACAACCTTTTTAGCCAGCTCTATATCAGTTACACAAGATTAAGAGTTTTAAGCTGATTCCACATTATTGGGACAACAATGGACAACAGCAAATCTGATGGGATCCAACAGTAACATTGATACAAAAATAGAATGACTCATTAAACCAAGAATTGGCACCACCATTTTCTTCATGTCAAACATTTTATTAGTGGTATGTTGTTTGGTGGGTGAGCACCAACCACTAAACTGAAGGTAGCCAGTTCTTGACACCACGAACATCCTCTTACCCACTCCAGCTTCTTACTAACACCAACTTTCTGAGTAATAATAACTAATAATTGTTGCATTTGCATATTTAGGCAAGTTATTTAAATAATGCAATGGTTTGGTTTCAGAAATGGTTTTAGTAATGTATCAGTTAAATAATGGATTACAATTAACCACCTAAAATTAGTGTAGAATTATATAGTGGGACACTAGAAAACTGACTCCCCAGAAGTTTTCCAGTCGGACAGTTCACTTCAGCTGAGTGTGAATTCCCAAGTGTTTTACAAACCCGCCAGATAAGGCAAATGTTTACCTACCTAAGTGCTCTATTAGGCAAAGTTGTTACATTTTAACAAGTTAAATGGCACGCATTCCAGGTTTTAACGGCCTCATGCTCTACACAGCTTTTCATCTTTGGCATATCTCATGACAAGCTTTTCATGAAGACTTGTTTGTGGATGGAAGGTTGAACTTAGCTGGTCAAATTATGCATTTGGCTTCAAAGGAGGTCCAAAGGTTAGCAGGCCCGGTAACGGTTAACCAGAGCAAGCAGCAGCAGCAGCAGCACCTATTTTATGGGGTAATTAACACTCAGGCTGCAAGGACAGCAGGAACACCTACACACATGCACTACACTGTCTACACAAAACAACCAGGTACACGTAGAGACATACAGAAACATCAGAGACTAGTGATGTCCTCTGTTGAGTTTTACGTTTATTGGGGTCAATGGGGCAGTAATTTAATGGACTGGTTAACATAAAGTCAATCAAATGCTCATCCACTTTTACTCTGTTACTGTAGGTCCAAACCTGTGGGTTTCTACTTTTCTCTCTATATGGGTCCCTTCTTTCCCTGCTCTGTGTAGAGCAGCTGTGGGAGGGCTGAGCTGCTCTCAGACAAACAGAGGAGAAGAGCTGAATGCAGGTTCTAATCAGACTGTGAATAAGACCTTAACACTCTCGAGTACCAGTGGAGCACATAACACAATCACAGTGTCAAACGTGCATGACAGCCAAACACAGACACATGGAATGCTAGTGTTGATAAATTTAATACTGCGATCTAGAGACCACTCTTGTTGCAGTCATCACATCTGATCTGGAGTCAGGTCTGTGTCGTCACCATTAGGAGCATTTGGCTAAACTAAACTTTCAGATCCGAAAAAATCACCTGTGAGGATACCATAAAACAATGAGTGTAGTGTGCCTTTAAAGAACCTGCCAGCAGAATTGATCGATGAACATGACGAACTATGAATAAAAGAAAATATGTAGACCTTAATTTGTAGCAAGTTCCATGCATACCTCGCTTTTTGTTTTTTGCATTGCTGGCACTCTGTACTGTCCCTGAGCGCTTCACAACACAGATGACCTACACTCTGTACTGTCTCTGAATACAGTGCACCGGATCAGTAGCTGTATGTCACAGTAGTTGACGGGGCACCCTGTTTCAATATATATCAAAAAGACAATTAGTATTCAATATACAATGACACAACAGAAGCATCTGCTACTACTTTTGAAAGACATTGTGTATTTATAATCTTTGCAACACCTTTGCAAACACACCTGCTGGCCTTGGTTGTCAGTGGTTGAAAGGCCGACATTATAGCCTCATACACAGTCTTGTAAATTATTAGTTACATTGAAATTCCACTTGGGAATGTAAACAATGTAAAGCTTATCACAGTTGAGCCGAGTAAATATTTCACTGACTAATATGGCTCTGTATCTCTACATTCTCTATGAGTGAAACAGAATCATGCTGTCAACCTTAGATGATGATTTAGTAACTAAAAATGTAGCTG
>OMLM01014405.1:0-10090 GCA_900302695.1 Helostoma temminkii
GCTAAATACATTTAGACTCACGATAATTTACTTCTTTTACTAAATAACACACTAAAACACGTCACTGGTCCACTGCTCAGGACCAGCGTGGTGACTTGGACGCAGGATTGGCGCAGGGTGCAGTGTCAGTGTGAGGCCGCCAGGGGGCAGCGTGTCACCAGCCGCTGCAGGAGCAGAGCCGCTGTCAGCAGCTCCAGGACTCGACTCATCCGGAGCACCGCTGCAGCTCAGTAATTACCGTGAGTGTCGCTGCGCACAAGTCAGTCCAGACCTCGATTCCTCCCCAGGCTGAGTCCCCGTCTTCGGTGTTGATCGACGGGAAGACAACAGTGAGCCAGCGAGTCTGCCGCCTCCTTCACCAGCATAGGATTTTCTCCTCTCAGATTATTTTTGAAATGTAATGCGGAGCGTTTTCATCCTTCACTGACCAAACCAGCGAGCAGCAGCAAGTTGGAGGATCATTTTGTTACTTTACACGTTGCACACGACCTATAAGGTTTAAGTTCAGGTCCATCCATGTTGTCTGAGGAGCTGAGCTGAGCGGAGGAACCGGCGCGACACAAGGTGATGTCCGGATCATTGTTTACTTAAACGACCTTGGGTTATTTCTCCTGTTGCCGGATTATGTTTTTGGTTCAATGGAGAAAAAGTAGAGCTAAAAGTAGAGCTCTGCAGCGTGCGGCTTGTTCTGTTTACATTTTTCTTTTCATGTCAGGTTTGCAGACTGAAGCTCAGAGCAGATCTGAACAAAGCTTCACACCGTGTTGTTGAAATGATCAGATTTAACCCCAAATCCCAGATTCCTGACAGTTTCTGAACCTTTCACAGTTTAGTTCATGTTAACATGAAGACACAGCTCCAGACATTTAAGCTCATCAACACATGATCAGACCTGAGAGAAGGTTTAGTGACAGACCAGATTCATGTGTTGACTCTAAAGGCAGGTTTACTCACAGGGAGACTCCTCACTCTGCATCAATCATTCATGGTGTGTGTGTTGTGTTGGCTACAGCGTGCAGCTTTCTAAATGAAGCACATGTTTCCTGTGCACTAAGGCCTGCAGCCCTAGAAAAGGAGCTGTCACTATGAATCAGGCTGGGAGGGCTCGGTTAGTTGAACAGATGGGAGACGCAGGCTTACAACAGAACAGCATCAGTGCACTCAAGCTGGAGACAGACGTCCCCGTGTCATGCTGTACAAAACAGGCCGAGGGACTGAGTCATAAAACACTGGGAAGTAGAGGAGGGAGGAGTTAATGAGTAACACTGTTGATGTGCAGAGGGGCAGAGCAGCCGAGGTGAGCCACGCCAAGGCCTTGACCTCTAGCCAGCTGCGGGAGCCTGGGTCACATAACTGCCACTGTGAAAATCGTCCACAATCCTGCCCTCGTTCCTGCCATTTGGTATTTTTAGGCTGCATGTGACGGGAAATAAATCACTGATGTCCTCCCTCTCCCCCTGATTCTTTCCACTCTCTTTCTCTCTGCAGTTGAGGAACATGGGCCTCCTGACCCAGCGCCCTCTAAAGCAACAGCCACTGCTCTGTAATAACCTCAGATCGTCACACGTGTTGGCAGTCAGACATGGATGAGAGCGGGAGTGGTTGACGGGAGCAGGAAGAAGTCGAGAGGGAAAGCACCGTGTTGCTTCTGGGATGCACTGACCCCTTTGATGTATGAGGTACAAGTGTAGCCGAAGACACTCATCTCCCACCCTAAAGAAAATCAATGCTACATTCTTTAGAGTATGGGGTGCGTCAAATCCAAGAGGAGCCACTCTGGAGCCCAAAATGCAAACTCCACAGAGAAGGCGGAAGGCAAATCCGGGTGTACGAGGGGCGAGAAAGCCTACTTGGTACATTCAGAAATGGGCTCGGTGGAAAACTCCCCTCAGATCAACCCAGTGCTGCTGGAGTACGCCCAGAGGCTCTCAGAGGAGATTGTGGCCCGGGCTGTGCAGCAGTGGGTGGAGGTAGACCGCCGCTACAGTGACATCCCCTACATTGAATGTGATGTGCCATGACACAGAAAAATGTGTCACAGCGGAAAGGACGGGCCAAGCTGAGACTGGTTTGACACTATAAACTACAGGTTCTACATATCTGTGTAGACTGAGCCTAAAAACAGTCGTGTGCTCAGATCATGTCCACTGTTCTTTGATTATGTGTATCAAATACTGAAAGCTTACTGAAGGAGGTTTTTTGGATATCATCTTTCTCTGACCTTATTTGTCCCCCGTCTCCCAGCAGGTGCTCTCTCTGGCTGGACACGTAACGCAAAGCTAGTAATTCTAGCAGATATTGCCTGGAATCACAATGTTCCTCCTCACCAGTGAAAGTCTATCCTGTCTGTTGATGCTGTCCTGGGGCCAAGGCTCTCTCTTGTTACGATGGAAGTTATTAATAGATCCCTTCATTTGGTGCAGGCTCTCATTGGTATCACCAGTCCAGGAACACACCCAGCTGTCCGGCTCCTTCACGTCTGACAAAAGGCTGCAAAAAGGCTCAAAAGGCAGACGCTTTCCCTAAATGGCCTCCCTGGAGGTCATGTGGTAGAGCCGCAACGAGGAGCATCAACTTCGGCTCTGTGTGTATCCCACTGCCATTAGGCAGCCTCCACTGTAATGTACTCACAGTGTGTCCGGGAAATTATGTGGATTATTAAGATGGCTTTCCTGCACTTAACGACGTTCTGTATACACAGATAACACAGTAGAACTTTGATATTATGAACCACATCACTTGAGACCCAGTAGTCTCTTGGCCATAAGGAAACCAGGGCATGAGGATTGACACACTTTTTTTGAGAAGGATTTGGCTCGTCAACAGAAACGGAATTAAAAAAATAAAACAAAAATACTCTTCGGTTTTGGCTATATTGCTGTAGACCTAGATTTGTGTCAATATCGTGTCATTGTACAATGTCTGAGAAATACTGCCATCTACCTTACAGAAGACAACAGCACAAATATGCAAACCTTGCAACCCATACAGAGATACAAAAGACGGATTAGATACACCACCAACATGGGGTCAGCGTGATGATCAACAGGTGTCACACAGTGTATCGCAGCTTGCTGTGTACCTGCAGAGTGCTGACCCATGTTGTTTGTGGAACAGGAGATCACAGCTGCCAAAGTCCTTAATGAAAGTTCCTTTGAGCCCATCACAGATTAGGAAGTTTGTGTGAATCGTTCCATCCCATCCCATAGACGTAGCTATGAGCCAGAGTTTGCGCACATGTACTGTAACTGATGTCATTGGGATTTACCCAGAAGTCACACACTCACACACTGCTAAGCACTGGGGATGACCACACTATATGCAGCAATTGAATCTTATTGTGATAACTGCAACATAATGGTAACTATCACAGTACAACACAGTCTAATAAGCCATAAAACTGTGGCAGGTAGTGTCACCACTTGCCTTCTGTCCAACTTTTGGTGTTGTCGAGGTAATACACTGTTTCAATGCTAAATCCTAAACTGTTTCACATGTTAATGAAATGTCAGCCTCAGATAAGAGATAACCTGTTTAATTGGCTATAAATAAGTATGTAAGAGATGTCATGATGTTGATGTCGGGCTTAGCTGTATGTTAAATTTTCAGTGTGTCATCATCACTGAGAAAATTATTTTTTTCGTTATAAACTGTGTTATTGTCTGCGTTATTCACCAGAGATCAGTGTTTTGTTTTTTTTTTCTTTTCAAGTCAGGCCATGTCTAGTAGAGACACGTTGAATTGGATGTTCCTTCTTCTTTGGACATCTTGAGGACACCATATCTGCAAACAAGTCTTCATTTAAGCATTTGTCTTCCAGTTACCGCCTTTAACACTGATTAAAAGGCTGCCAATGCCTCCTCCTGAAAACTGATGATTTCCAGCTACACTCATATAAGAGAGAGGAGACTGGCCAGACTACAACTTTGTAGTACTTAGTTCCTGGTGATGGAAATATTACACTGGTAAAGTCAAGAAACCTGTTGAACTACTCTTTTATTTGCTTACTGTCTTCATTAACATGTATTAAGGGCATGTATTAACCACTGAAACAATCCAATAATTCAGTACTGGATTCCTTTAACATTCAAATTGTACATAGTGGGTAAAAACAGATGCCAATAAATGCAATTTATGCCTTCTGTCACTGTTTAAACATTACATTACTGTATAGAAAAAGGTGGAAGTGCACACATGTTTTATAGCAGCAATGTCTGTTTGAAACAGCTCGTCAAACAAGACGCAGGTGTTCGGCACTCAGGTTAAAAGTTCAGAAGCACGAAAGGCAAACAACAGGATTTCGAAATGACTGATAGCCAGCTCTAGTTTGAAGAGCAAACGGCAGCCATAAAACGCTATGGTTCATCTGTGACGCTGGAAGAAGTGCTCAGACTGTGTTCTCAGTGTTTATGGCACTCTAGTGTCTGTTTACTGTGTGGAGGTCATCCCATCTGGTCAGCGAGCTGCACTGAGAGTAGAGCTTCAGCCTGCACGTGGCAGCTCTTTGTGGTGTTAGATGGTGATGAAAACGATGCACATTATAGATCAGATTCAATCTGAGACGACTGAGTTTTAATTCATCTTGTTCACACTCGATGCTTCGTCGCTCACATCGGGATTCTCGAGTGCTACTTCGCTTTTACTGCTCTAACGGTTTATGACCCAACATGCAATTAAAATCAATGTTTACTTTTTGAATTTCATATCTGAGCAGCAGCTCAGTGCTTTCATGCTGATGACAGACAGGTCATTATTTTCCAAGAACACTTTACAGGCAGGTCGTAAAAAAACACCTCAATAAGTGAAGTCCTCGTGAGCATAGACGAGTAGTTTTTTAACTAGTCAGTAAACGCACAACGTTTGACGTGACATTACCAACTGTTTATTGTTAACTGTTCCAGCACTGACTCTGGTTATCTCATAAATAATGGTGCTAATTAAAACTACTCTATTGTGAAAAAAAAGAAGTTAAATACGAAAACGTATTCTACTGTCACAAGTCAGACTGTGAATGCACCAAAACAAATATAGATATATTCTAAATCTGCCATCGGTCTTGCAAATGCTGTTTGAATACTGAATATACAGAATACCTCTTTTTAACCACTTAAAATAAACTATTGGGAAAATGACATCTGTATCACAACAACTGACCACACTGGAGAGATACAGATGATAATGTGTGAGATCAACAAACGCCCACAGGAAATGTAATGTAGCACTCAGTGGTGAGATCATTTTCCTTTCCAATGTCCTCAGTTTGATGCAGCACTGCTGTTTGACTCCTTGAATTTTCATATCTACACCTTATGTGGGAAAGACTGCACTTCCACTACAGAGAATTTGAATGCGTGGCACACTAGGCACGTGCTGCCTACCTCTTCTACTCATTTCCAATTCTGGCTGTGAACGTGAATCACAACTTGTTCCTCAGCTGCAGTCTGTGTTAGTCCGAATATTCCTGTAAAATCTCAGAGGACAGTATTGACGTTTGGGCCAAATGACCATTAAAAAGATGTGGTGGAGCTTTACAGAAGGCTTAATGGTGTGTGTGTGTGTGTGTGTGTGTGTGAAGATCGGTAGCAACTGGTGGCAGACGCAACCTCAGAAAGTCAGATCCTTCTCTCTCAGTGATGAGAAGCATTGATCCACACTCTGATCAGACACCTCCTCCAGTGTTGACGGGTTCCACTTGGGGTTCTGGTCCCTGTCAACCAGCACTGGAAACACACACACAAACATCCAATGATGGTGAGTTAAACAGAATCTCTACTTCAGCTTTTCCACAGGTTACACATGGTGTGAAAACAGGAATGTCAGCATGTGATAAGGTTATCACTGACTGGATGTTAGAAAGATTATTTACTACAAGGCAGAAATTTTTATTATGGATCCTTTTTCATTCATCAATAGTATTTTTCATTGTACCTAAGCCCTCTGTACATTTAGTTTTCTGTACAATCAATACACATTCAAAATCAATTATTCTATATTCAGCAGCAACTTACCAGCTCTTACACCCTCATAGAAGTCACAGCCCCTCTGCAAAACAGAAACAAAGAGGACAGATGACATTTTTTAAATTTCACAAGTGAAAGTCATAACAAGCTGTGGTAAATTATTAGATTAAGCATTAGTGGCACTATAGCTTCAAATACGAAAGCAAGCTCAACTATTTTATTACATAGGTATAAATTATGAAAATAAAGCTGATGGATATTGATTGATTTTTCATAGGCTGACACTGCAGTTGGGGCAAATCTGTTGGTTTGTACCATGCAGGCCTGGCTCAGTCGATACTCCATCACCAACACGTCCTGCAGGCTCAGAGAGGCGCCTGCCTGCAGCTGCTTGTAGGTGATCTTCAGGGATGTGGGAGACATTTTGGACAATATCTGGAGGAGCAGACACATTATGTGAGAGATAGAGACTGACTGCTCAATTTGCTTTTGGTTTATTTTGCTGCCAGCAAACCACCAAAGTGTAAATAAGGACAAAGACGGTTACACATTTTAACATACATAGCAGGGCAGTGAGTCTGTAGAGTAGTAGTCGCTGAGGAAGTGGTTAATTGCAAATGTTTGATGGCTGGTTTGATGGTTTGATGCTGACCACCACTGGCTCCAAGTCAGATTTAGATGGTTTGAAAGGATAATGAAAACATAGAGAAGGGTGGGGGAGGGAGGCTGCTACTACTACTACTGATGTTTACTGATTGATGAGGCTGAACACCGTCATCCCTGTGTTTGATCTGAGTGAACATCCTGCTGTGAAAAAAATGAATCAGTAGGAGGAATCATAAAAACCATGAAAATCTATGGAGTAAACTTGTGGTCTAAACGCTCTGAAATCATGTGGATGAGGCAGACAAAGACTAACCCCCTTAAGTGCTTAGTCTACTAATTACTGACATGAGCTCCACCCACCACAACATTGTTTACCGCCAAAGCCAAATAATGCCCTGGATTCATTCTGCCAGGGGGAGTTATCTGATGCTGGTGTCACAGAACTGCACAGAGGTGCAGTAGTTTTTAGCAGTACTTTCAAAGAGTCTGTATAACCACTGTGTAAGTGTACATGTGTTCAGCACAGCTGTTGATAGAAACACAGACGTTATCACCAAGCATATGCCCCGGTGTTACCATAGACATTTACTCTGTAGGATGTCAGGGACTGGGATTACGCTGCAGGTCAGGAGCATACCTCAGCTTGTTTCTTAGCGAACTCTGAGCCATCTGCCTTCAGATTCTGCACTATTCCCTCCACGCTGCTGGAGCTGAACAGCCTTAAGGAAAGGACACAACATGGATTCAGGTTTTTAGTAGGTTACCTCAGTTTACCTATATTTTCATGGAAAATAACGCAGCAGGTGTTCTTTAAAAATAGACATTCCTTAACTTTCTCTGTCTCGTAATAGGTCTGGTGATCTTCTGTTATTTTTCTTCAAGAAAACCAACAATGACTTGATCTTATTGACAGGCACTGTGCAGCCAAAGCCTGAGTTTATGATATGCCTCTGTGCCATAGAGCTTAATTGTCCACCATTGACCCTGCCTTAACCTTCAGCTAACTAGGACTTTTTCCAGTGCACCATTCAGGTTATCTTTGGGAGCGTTTGTGAACAAAGAAGTTTAGGACCTACCTGTCAATGTCAGACATGTGTTTCTCCAACACAAAAGGCTTCTCAGAATCCAGACTGCTCTGTATAGAAAGATCCAAATCTTATCAACAGACACATCAGCTCTCATTTAGCTGTTCACAAGAAAAAAATTCTCTAAGGGGAAATCAATGCCTGCCTTCTTCTAACCTGGTTCTGGTAGGAGTCTAGAACTCTGGAGATGTCGTCATCAGAGGGAGACTGCAACTTCACCAGCTCCTTCTCCATGTCTGGGATCTTTTAAAGTAGAAGGCTTAATGTTAACTCAAAACACTACTTCAGAACTGTTTTTTAATTTGTCTGTTGGGTGTGTTGTGTAGGAGTCAGAACAGTACTTCAGGCACAGTGCTACATTAACAGACATTCACCAGATTCTAATGTGGGATGTTTTTTTCGTTTTGCGCTAAACTCTGCTGTAAAAGTTGTCTAAATAAATGAAATCCACCCACTGTTCACGTGTCCTCAGCCTCAAGGTTACAGTCTTAAACTCTGCTGCCCACTGTTTTGACTTTGCCAACAGGAAGACAAACACAACCTTCCTCTGGCTCTGCCACTGTCTGTTGGCACCTTTAGACAAGAGGAACCCAGTGACTCAGCATCTGGCTGTCCATTAGACCTTAAACCTTGCTTTCCTACCATGTTCCTGTTGTGCATACGTCCTTGCAGCACCTCTATCGCTCACATTTGAACTGTGTATGGGCTGCAGAGTGTTGTTGTTGGGCTTCTCAGTGGTTCGTCTGGAGCTGTTTTTCATGAGAGCATCTTGTGTCCATGTACTATTTCTGTACCTTCTTAGACTCCACGAAGTGAGTGGCAACTCCTGCTCTCTGCACATCACGTCCCTTGAGACGGAAGCCCGTCAAAGCCAAAAACAGTCCCAACTTGCCCCGGAGCCTTGGCAGAAAATAGCCACCTCCCACGTCAGGGAATAGCCCTGTCAAAATAAGCCAGAAAGCTCTGCATTTAAATACATTTCTCCACAGTTCCAATAACCATGTGTCACTTTTCATCCTGTCAGATACCCTATCAGCAACACAGTAGCCAACCATGTGACTTTAACTAAGCCTGCAATGTTCCTGAAAAAGAAATGAGATGTGAAGATATTTCATTTATTAGAGTGTAAGACAAAGAAAAGCAGCAACAGGCAAAGTTGGAATCAACTAATATCTGGTGTTTCTGCTTAGAAAATATAATTAACCATTAATTTATAATCAAAATAGTTAATTTTAATTAATTTTCTTTTCAGACAATTTATTAACTATATGCTGCTGATTTACAGTGAACAATTTAAAACTGTAGCACCATTAAACACAAAACACAGTGAGATTTACTGTATTCACAGTTAATGAAGTACAGCCATCAACAGTACTAATGCTTTCTAGCACCATCTACTATTATGAAGGCTTTCGTGACAACCCACAGGCCTAATCTGTACACAGTCCATTCTGTACCATCAGTATTTTCATTCGATTTCAGCGTTTCTGACAGGAAATGAGATCCCATTGGTCACAGATGGTTTTCTGACAGCTCTGCTAGTGGGGCATGAGGCATGAAGGGGGAGGTGAATGGGAGAGAGGGATTAGATGAGCTGACCTGATTCACGGCTGAAAATGTAATATCATAAATGTGTGAGATTATGGCTGTTGTTCAGAATGCTAGCAGGGCTGTATTAAATCTGTTAATCCCACCACGGAAGGGGTTAATCATTTCCTAAAACAGCTGGGGGAAATCGCAAATATTACTCAAACAGAAGGAACAGCCAATGCACAGCAAAAGTTTGTGTTTTTACAAAAGAGATCATTATTGTTCTCTTTTCGATAAGCAGAAGCAACAAAGTTCGCATTACAACCCTTTCCCACAGCAGAAATGTTGACTGGTCATAGCAGCTAAGCACAGGTAGACTGACATTAACAACACTGCTCTTTCCATGAGCTGAAATTCCTGCCACGCCTTGACCCTGCTTCATCCTGGGGAAGGTTTAGATCTACAGGTGCATCAATTGTGACACATGCTGCTTTATTATCACTGCTTTACTTTGTTGGGAGTGTGTTAAATACACACTCAACCAATGTCCCAACCAATGTACACAGCCGTGCTAGGACTCCCCCTCAACAACTAGGAGTAGTGAAGTGTAGAGCTGCCACTCAGACTCCAGAAAAAACTGCATTTGTACCCCTGATAGTGTTGTAGTCCGAGGACACTGCACCACAGGAACTTATAAAGGTCTGTTCACACTTCTGGAACAACTATTACGTAAATGTGAAGGATGTTGTTGTGACAACTTTACTAGTTGGAGTAATTACATTACATTTTACATTTAGTCATTTGGCAGACGCTTTTATCTAAAGTGACAAAGCAAGGAACACACACACACACACACACACACACACACACACACACACACACACACACACACACACACACACACGAAGA